>JASDQU010307236.1:116150-142589 GCA_032191745.1 Picea mariana
GGGGGATGATTCATTATTCATTTTTTACTCTCATGTGCAGAAGGGGATTGGACCATCTACGAGAGGATGACCCTTATCTGCACAGAGGAGCTTGTAAGGGGTTTTTTTATTGTAATAAAAAAAAATTGTCAAAGAAGTGGGTTGTCAAGCCCATGAGCAGTCTCTCTGGGTTAGAGACTTATTGTTGAAGAGGTGGGTTGTCAGGCCCGTGAGAAATCTCGCCAAGTGAGTTTTGTTGGGAATATTACCTGGTGCGTTGGGATTTAGTCGCAGGGCTCGAAGACTTCGTGTCTACTCTATTGTCGGTAACCTTGGAAGGGAAGTGGAGCAACCGAGGGAATGTTGACCAAAGAACAGGCACACTTCCTTGGGTGTGACAGGTGTGTGGGGAATGAGAGACTGTAGACTAGTTGTAGCAATTGCACATTGGACTAAGCAATTTTGTTTATTGTCAAACCTTAGCTTAGCATTAAAAACCCTTTTTCTCTGGTGGAGTCAAGCCCCAACTCGAGGTAACCTATTGCTGAAAATATATGAGCAACAGTGTCTATGGTTGGGAGGAACATCTGAGTTCTGAGCACAGTTGATGAATTTCATAAAAGATAAGTGTCTTTATGTGCTTGTCTCATTTACTGTGTGCTTAATTATTTGTTTTTAATATGGGTTTGAATCTTGTATGTTGTTGCATATAAGTAATTGTTGTTATTCTATATTGTGTTACTTGCAAATGTATGTGTGGTGTTGACAGTCAGTATTTGTAGTCGTGCATGAGTATGACAGATGTTGATAGTGTTTTCCTGTTAATTTAATCTTATGATTTGGGTTATGAGTCTTCAAGACGAGTTTGAATGGTCATGCGCGCAGAGAATACTTTGTGTGCACCAGAGGCTCGATTTATTTATGCGCACAAGGAGAACAGATTTGGTGTGTGACGCTAGAATGGTTGCGCACACAGTAGTGTTGTGTGTTCAGTATGCTTGTGTGCAGTTGTTTTGTATTACTTACGTTGTTATAAGTTGTGTGGCGTGACTCGACTTGGAGTTGATCATGTTACTTCAAGTGATACTGCACATACTTGTGTTTAGAGTAGAATCCATGCAATGAATTTTGGAATAGCATTTTTCAGTTGTAATCTAGATGATGTTACAGTTTGGTATCAGAAGCAGTTTGGTAACGAGAATGTTACAGATTGGTTTCAGAGCGACAGAAGTTGAGATTGGGTGACATGGCCCAACCTAGACGATTGGGGACGTTACATTACTTCAAATAATTTTGCATAGACTAATGTTATAGAGTAGAATCTGCTCACTAGAATTTGTAGTGTTGCTCAATAATAAGCCGAGTAAGTGACAAGTTGGTATCATAGTTTTTGTTAGTGTTGGTAACGGGGTACACTACAGATTGGTATCAGAGTAGATTGGTAATGGGGGTGTTACATTTTGGTATCAAAGCAGATTGGTAATGGGGATGTTACAAGCCAAAATCCCCTTCTCCTTAGAGTTTTTACTATTTATAATTGTTTACAAAATAATTGACCTCTCTTAGCTTGGTGGCCAAGTGGCCATTTTAATTCCATTCTAGAATCAATTTTCTTGGAGTAATGATGAGTGTAACTCGTAGAAGTCTTTCCCCATAAGGTATGGCTAAAGTTATTATTTCATATCATATATTTTCATCCTCTGTGACTTTTGATGATCAGTATTACAGCCTTGTGGTCATCCATCCTTCTTGACTTGTGTTCTTAACCATAGGATGATGAAGACACACTTACAATAAAATTATTTATAAATTATAATTTTTTGCATTAGTGTACACTGACACCCCAAATTTTTGCCTTCGGTGCTTACAAGCCTTTGGCACTAGTTTTCCTTATACAATAAAATCAATGACTTGCATACCCTAGGTATCCCCTCTTCTTTGCTTGGAACTTGCATATGAGCATAGTCCATGCCTTAATTTAAATATTCACTTTAGTGTTTTCCATTTGAGTTTCATTCTTTCATAAAAGTGGTAAAAATATGCAACCTAGAAGTATTGATACATAAGTTTAAAGGCTTACGATATCATGCCATCGTCAATATAATGGGCTCAATTTTGTCTTCCATGACATTGTTCCTCACATTTATGTTGACGGCATCTTCCATAGGCTCTCTATGGTTGACATGTAATTGGATATCTCCCTTGATCTACAATCCCATATGCATTGGTGAGAAACCTACCCTCATTCTTTGCCTAAATTCTTCTTCCTTCTTTCAAGTCCTTTGAATTTGCACATACCAAAGAAATGGCATCACTAATTTTGCTTTATATTTAAGGCAACAACTCTAGAAGATTCTAAGTCCTATTAATATTACAAGGAAAAGAGTTTGAAACGTGCCAATTCTTTGTTTCAATATCCCATGTGTAAATATCACTACCCACAATGCTCATGAGGTGAAATCCTTTCAACACCAGTGTCTGCACCCAATCCCCATGCCTAAGAATGTTAGGCACTTCAAAGAAGCTTGATTCCATACACGAAGGCTTATACCCAAGAGCCACTATAAATCCTAGCATGGTCAAGCCTTAGGGTCGTGATGGATCCAATATGTCCACGAAGACATAATTTTCCATGTTTTGACCTATAATTCTCGAAATGTCAAATCAATGAGGGAATTCATGAATATCTTGTCAACCTCTCACAAAATCCCAGTGTCACATGGAAATATGTTATATTTTTATCTCGATGGGTGTCTCAGTTGTGCATGTGTATCCTAGGCTAGTTGATGGACACCTTAATTAGCCCACATGAGCCTTATTATCTCATCCTTGGTATAAGCTTGCAACAAAAAAATTTGTTTTGAGTGGATTGTGAGACCCATACCTAGTGGGGCGCACTTCATGAGTTGGTTAGTGGAGTGTGGGGCCTAGCCAAGGGGGGTGCACCTCCTCGAGGCCTTGGAGGCTTAATTGACACACAATTCAAAGCAAGGAAGGTGGTTGTTAGGGGGATAAAAGCAGGCCGAGGTGAGAGGACACACACATTTTCATTTGTGAGGTTGAGCAAGTGAGAGAAAGAGGGGCACTTGGGTGAGGGCATTGTTGGTTGAGTGTGAGGGCGGTGTTGGAGCTTTGGCTGAGGTAAATTATGTAGGAGAAGAGCAGGTTCAGCAGCAAGCAAAGCAACAGAATACAGGTCATACCCAACAAAGGAATGAGGTTGTACAGGTCATACGGCACACCAGAGAGGAGGTCAAATTGTCCCAAGCCATATATGTCATTTATGAGACTATTCTGGGCCAATTTAACTAGGTTGTATAGGTCTTCTCTTCGCTGAGCAAACGTTGAATTTGATGGGCTAGTTTAGTTGGGTCATACAGGCCATTTATGAGACTGTTTTGGGCTAATTTAAGTAGGTCGTACAGGTCTTTCTCTTGACTAAGCAGAGGCCGAATTTTTTGGGCTAGTTTAGCTGGGTTGTACAACTTATGTGGATGGGCCCTACAGCTACCAAAAGAAGACAATTCTATGACAAAATTTTCTAGTGTGTTTTTGTTTTTGTAAAACACTTTCTCAAGAGACAATAAATCCCCCTCTTAGTTGGTTTTCCCCACACTGGGGTTTCCAGGGTACTTTTGGTTTCTACGTGTTTTTATGCTTGGTTTATTGTATGTTTTCGTTGTCTAATTTCTTATTTATAACTCAGCAGTAAATTTATTGCATAATTTCTAGATATATATCAGCTAGGAAATTTTTGGGTTAACATAAATTATTGGCATTAGTTTCTAGGATGAGTTATCAAATTTCAACATGGTATCAGAGCACAACCTCCGAGTACAGAAGGAGCCAAGATACTTGTTGTGTAGACCAGAAAGGATAAATCAGCAAGTGGGACATAAGACCAAATGGTGTGTGGAAAATAGGGAAGCAAGCTCAAATGGTCAGTGCAGGCTTAAGGTTTGAGGACAGATTGGATGTAGCCTCAAATTTTTGTCCTTGGCTAGAGAGTATTGGCTTGGTGTTGGGGGAGAATGGGTTGTTGTAAATTTCTGAAGACAAAGTGGCAGCCCCATTTGATCCACTGCAACTAGTATCCCATACCAAAAAATATGTCAAGGCCAGGAGGATACTTGTGGATGGTGTCAAAGACCACATTATTCCTCATTTGTCTAGAAAGAAGATAGTGAAGGACATGTGGGAGGCCCTGGTAAACTTATACCAATCTGACAACCAGAGCAAGGAAAAAATTTGAGTGATGTGTCATTTTGCAATGATGAAAATTTTTGGGCAATGTGACTTAAAACATAATTTGGTGTAACACACCACAAATATGGAATCTTTTGGGCAATGGGATACATTGCATGAGTAAAATTTTGTTTGATTCAATAGAGATAAGTTTAGTATAATGTGATAAAAATTGTGTTGCAGATAAGATGAAATCGGATGCGATACTTGTTATGTTGCAAAAAAGGTAACTTTATGTGCGATATGTATTGTGTCATAGTGAAACAAATTTTTGGAAGATGTGAAAAGGAAGGTTTTGTACAAGTTCTAGAAAAATTCTAAGTGTCAAAACAACTTGCTCATAGGCCAAGGAAAATATCAAAGCATGCCTTTGAAGACCCTAGTAAGTTTCAAAAGAAAAGAATCAAGATAAGCTCAACAACAAAAATTTCAAAATAAAAGAAAACAATTTACAAAAAAGTCCATGAAGGTTCAGATATCCAAGAGGAGGGGCCCAATGCTATTTAAACTTCATCAAATGATGAAAGTTAAAATAGTATGAGGGGGGTTTTGTTAGCTCGACACTTTTGTTTGGAACCAAGGTTGGAAATCAACAACACAATTAAAAAACCAAGGGGAATTGGCAAAGGAATGGCAACAATGCATACTCAAGCTTAAGCATAGTTCTTAAGATTAAAAGACAAAATATATGTGATCATATGCTCAAAAAATCAGGCATATGAGATGTACGCATCAAATTTAAGATATGGGTTTATAAAAATGAGGAATTAAAAAAAAAGCGGTAGAAGGTAATTTGGAAGTTGAGTTGTCCTTTGAAAACTAGAATATTATTATGGCGACCTCTATGCAATAAATCACTCACCTTGGATAAAGGTAAAAGGAGGTCATGGTAAGGCCCTAGTTAGTGTGTTTTATGTAAAAATAAATAAGTTATCATTTATCATTGCATAGTCAATTTTCTAAAATTTGGGAGAGGCCAAGGGTGACAGGCATGAGGGAGATGGTTCCTAATATTGGAGGAAATAAATAAATCACCTTTGACTAGGGATTGGATAGAGCATCAAACAACTAAGTGGAGCCAATGGTTCCAGGAGCTCGGGATTATCAATGAAAGTTGATCAAAAAAAATATTTTAATTGGGGATTTTGATGTGCTTATGCCTCCTCACCAAGTAACTGTAAGCTCATAAGAACTATCAAGAGAATAAGAAAGGAAGTCACTAAGTTTGAAAGCATTGAGTGCTTTCATGTCCTTAGGGAGTTCAATCATAAAGCAAATTATCTTGTAAATAGGATCATTCAACTAGACTACAACATTCTGAGTAAAAATAGGGGATACAGTCTTCCCCATTCCTAAGTACTAACCCAAAGGTAGAATTGGATGTGCATGATAAACAAATGGTATTTTACCCACAAGTGTGGGTTAAACCAAGAGACGTAATGATCAAGGAGTAATCCACCTATAGCACCCTCACACATTGACCATTTAATGTGAGAGCAAGCTCATCAATTGCTTTCGATGTTGAGTTTCATTGAAGGTGGGATAACGGATTTGGTCACAAAATTGAAGTCTAAGGTTTTTCTATGGTTTGTAGACTTGTAGTTTCTTGTTCCGATCTTCCCTAGTTCAAATTGGGACTCTAAATTGAATTATGGCTCTCTTTTGTGGGTTCTTGAAATGCCTTCATGGGCCTCTTAATTGAATCTCGATTCTCTTTTATGGGTTCTTAGAATGCCTTCAGATGTCTTTGGCTCTAGTTCTCTTGCTTTAATTTGCATGGTTATGCTAAATCGTTAGTTATGGGAATGGATAAGGTACTTGCCCAGGTGTTATGTAGTGCTATTAGTGCGGACCACAAGTATCTTGGGAGATTCCCTCTATGTGAGACCACTGACAATAAAAGTGCTCTAAGAAGACAACACTAAATCACTGACAAAAAGAATTCAATTTTCTCAATTATTGGTAGGATGCATTCCCAACAAGCCAAAAATTTTGAATATGCTTTCATTCTAGAAACCTTACAGAGTCGAAAGAAACAAATTGAAAAAATTCAAGCTAAATGTATTGCTCTCCAACAACTCATTGTGAGTCTGGTCAAAAACACTACTTTAGCTAATTCAAATGTCAAGCTATCAATTGGGCCTACAATGGAGGAGGTTAAAGAAGATGAGACTATGCAATGATAATAAGAGGATGTGGAACGATGAATGTGGACCAAAATTTTCAGGTCAACACGAATAATCAAAAGAAGATGAGACTATGCAATGATAACAAGAGAATGTGAAAACATTGAATGTGGACCAAAATTTTTAGGTCAACTCAAATAATCAAGAGGAAACTTACAATAATCATGCCTTTATTCAATAATAGTGGTTATTATTTTTGCAAATTTTGCTTGATATTAAGAGAAGTTCTTTTTTCAGAGCTTTTGCTAGTAGCAGCTATCCAAGATTCTTTGCAAACGACTATTTTGTCTCTATAGTCAATTAATTTCAAATTTTGGATGATTTCCAAGAATTTTATTTGGAAAGTTATCATTATTTGTGTTATTATGCTAACCAATGCAACTACAAAGCTTTCTAACACAAAATAAACAAAATTCTTGTTAAAGACAAAATGAGAGAAACCCTAAAAATCACAAAAGGTAATGGGAAAGGGGAAGGACAATCCATCTTTGAGTGTTTTAAAAATTGATGTAATGGGAAACGGAAAGGACGGTCCATCTTTGAGTGTTTTAAAAAATGATGCATGGATAGAACATTAAATGATAACAAAATGATATTCTAAACAAAATAAGAACAAAATGATATTCTAAACAAAATAAAAATTGTCAATTCAAGTATGTCATCAAAATAAGATATGCACACAAAGGGATTTAGAAGCTAATTAAAGTAAAGCTTCCAAAAATTATAAAATTTCCAATGATTGATTTCTCAAGAGCTTAAGTATATTTTTATGGAGCAAGCTAAGGGTCCCCGAGCACTTATGGGTTTGGGGGCATTTTATACTTAACAAATCATCATATTACCTTCAAAACAGCATTGGATCACAGTACAAACAACATAGCAAAGATGTTTGTTATGTGATTATTCTTAAGAATTGCAATGTATAGGTAAGCCTTTAGATAATGGGAGACTCGACAATGTTAATAGAATGGACAAGTGGAATTGATAATCTAGAGAAATTAAAAATGTAATCGAAAAAAAAAATCAAAGAGAAAAGAAACAAGTTGAAGACATTGTATCATTTCAACACAAGTTTGAAAATGTATCATTACAACATGTTATAAAGAGCTAAATAAGATAGTTGATAGGTTGTCTAAAGAAGCTCTAATTCTCCAAAAAGATATGGTGTTGGTAGAAACAAACTGAGGGGATATCTATCTAAAAAGGCCATATACTTCTATTGAAAAGCAACATCTGATCTTTTTGCTACTGAGATCTTCCCAGGATTCTAAATTATGCCAATTATAGTGAGTTGATTTTTGTGGATCATTATAACATGTGGGTGGGAGCATTTTATACTTAACAAATCATCATATTACCTTCAAAGCAGCATTAGATCATTGTACAAACAACATAGCAAGGATGTGTGTTCTGTGATTATTCTTAAAAATTGCAATGGATAGGCAAGACTTTAAATAATGGGAGACTCAACATTGTTAATAGATTGGACAAGTGGAACTGATAATCTGGAGAACTTATACATATAATGGAAAAAAATCAAAAAGAAAAAAAAAAGTTGAGTACATTGTATCATTTCAATAGACGATTGAAAATGTATCATTTCAACATGTTATAAAGAGCTAATTAAAACATATGATAAGTTGTCTAAAGATGAGGGGATATCTACCTAAAAAGGTCATTCATTTTTATTGAAAAGCAACATCCTACACCTTTATTTCAATAGCAAATCTTTTTTTTCTTACTGAGGTCTTTCAAGAATTATGCTTTTTTTTTCTTACTGAAATCTTTCAAGTATTATGCTTCTGCATTTAAGACAATTAAAGTGAATTTAGTTTTTGTAGATCACTATAATTTGTGAGTTGACTATATCTAATAGTACAAAACTCTTTTGATTGTTTTGTTGTGAGTGGACTATATATAGTAGTACAAAACTCTTTTAATTGTTTTGTTGTATATCATTTGTATCCAAAATCATTTTAGGAATTAATATTTAATAATTTTTTTGAGATTTTATAAAGTCTAGCCATTTAGCTAAAAACATTATAAATGTAAATAAAGCTCAATATTATGAGTATTTTAATTTTTCTTTAAATTATCAAATATTCAAAAAAAATTATATATTTATATTTATTAATTTATTTATTTTAATTAAAAAAATATATTATTAATTTATTGAATTCTTAATTTGTTAATATATAAAAATTAGAAAACTTGAAATTTTCATTTCCAAATTATATATTACATTAACAATAATATATTAAATGTTAATAATTAATTGAATAAATCAAGTTAAAGTGTACTATTATACATTTTTTTTATAAAATTACGCATCATTTTAAAGTGTACTATTATACATTTTTTTTATAAAATTATGCATCATTTTTTATATTTTATAAAAGACTATAATCAAATTGTTTCATCATATTTACTATTATACATTTTTTTTCATATTGTTTCATCATATTTACTATTGTTTTTTAAAATTTCAACTTCTATTTTTTATAAGGATTATAATTATTTTTTCATTTGGATTTATTTTCAAGGAAATATATTACAATTAAAATATAAATTTCAATAATAATAAAAAAAATCATTTTCAAATTTTTAAAAAAGATATCAATTTTTTTCAAAAAATTAACAATGAACTTTTTTTTAAGATTAACGATGAAAATTTTATTCTGAGATTTATGTGGTGTGGGTTTTCTTCAAATGGAATTAGAAGACATCGACATCATTCCATTCCTAAATGTGCTAATCAACCAAAAAGAGGATGGGAACCTAGGACATGTAGAGTCTACAAAAAGAAAATCCACACAGAAAACTACCTTCACGCAAGCTCTCATCACCACCCGAATCAGAAAATAAGAGTTCTTAACACCGTAACCACGAAGGCTATCAAGATATCTAATGAAGAACAACTAGAACAAGAAAAATATCACCTATCCGAAGTCTTCATAAGCATAGGTTACAAAAACAAGGACATCAAGACTACAATAAGAAAAGGAACCTAGGACATGCAGTCTACAGAAAGAAAACCCACACAGAAAACTACCTTCACGCAAGCTCTCATCACCACCTAAATCAGAAAATAAGAGTTATTAACACCGCAACCACGAAGGCTATCAGGGCATCTAATGAAGAACACCTAGAACAAGAAAAATATCACCTATCTAAAGTCTTCAGAAGCATAGGTTACAAAAGGACATCAAGACTGCAATAAGAAAATCCCTAGAAAGAACAGGTAGTGTACCCCAAAACCCCAACAACCATTCCTCTAGTAAAAAAGCTTACCTCCCTTACATTCAAGGAGTCATTGAAAAAATTGTTAAAGTACTAAAACAAGAGATCATAACCGCCTTCAAGCCATCAGAAACCATAAAACAAAAAATGAGATATCTCTAAGACAACATTGACCAACATCAATACAAAAGAGTCTACAAGGTGGAATGCTCATGTGGCAGATGTTACATTGGAGAAACAGGTCATTTCTTTCATACCAAGATTAAAGAGCATGGAGCTGACATCAAGAATGAGGGAACCCGCACCTCAACATTATCAAAACACTCCCTCACTACCAAACACCACGTGTGTTTAGAGAACACTAAAATCCTGGCAAAAGAAGACCACTTTCTCAAACATTAAATTAGAGAAGCTATGGAAATTATTAGGCACCCCAACAACCTGAATAGGGATTGAATAGGGATGGAGGGCTAAAGATTAGCAAGAACTGGCTTCCTTTAATAAGAAATAGATAAAGCTTGGTAGGTTTACCCGCATGTTCTTTCCTCTCTTCACCCCAAATTGTGTGTTCTTTCCTCTCTTTGTGTTCTTGTAGTTTTTTTGTTTTATTTTCCCCTCCTTGATATTATTCCTTCCCCTTAAAAATTAATTATTATTTTCATTCTAGGTTTCCTATGCACCTTATTATCTATTAGGACTAAACTAAACTATTAACATTCTAGATCTCCCTTATAACCTTAGTACTACTAATCACGCAAGCTCTCATCACCACCTGAATCAGAAAATAAGAGTTATTAACACCGCAACCACGAAGGCTATCAGGGCATCTAATGAAGAACACCTAGAACAAGAAAAATATCACCTATCTAAAGTCTTCAGAAGCATAGGTTACAAAAGGACATCAAGACTGCAATAAGAAAATCCCTAGAAAGAACAGGTAGTGTACCCCAAAACCCCAACAACCATTCCTCTAGTAAAAAAGCTTACCTCCCTTACATTCAAGGAGTCATTGAAAAAATTGTTAAAGTACTAAAACAAGAGATCATAACCGCCTTCAAGCCATCAGAAACCATAAAACAAAAAATGAGATATCTCTAAGACAACATTGACCAACATCAATACAAAAGAGTCTACAAGGTGGAATGCTCATGTGGCAGATGTTACATTGGAGAAACAGGTCATTTCTTTCATACCAAGATTAAAGAGCATGGAGCTGACATCAAGAATGAGGGAACCCGCACCTCAACATTATCAAAACACTCCCTCACTACCAAACACCACGTGTGTTTAGAGAACACTAAAATCCTGGCAAAAGAAGACCACTTTCTCAAACATTAAATTAGAGAAGCTATGGAAATTATTAGGCACCCCAACAACCTGAATAGGGATTGAATAGGGATGGAGGGCTAAAGATTAGCAAGAACTGGCTTCCTTTAATAAGAAATAGATAAAGCTTGGTAGGTTTACCCGCATGTTCTTTCCTCTCTTCACCCCAAATTGTGTGTTCTTTCCTCTCTTTGTGTTCTTGTAGTTTTTTTGTTTTATTTTCCCCTCCTTGATATTATTCCTTCCCCTTAAAAATTAATTATTATTTTCATTCTAGGTTTCCTATGCACCTTATTATCTATTAGGACTAAACTAAACTATTAACATTCTAGATCTCCCTTATAACCCTAGTACTACTAATCATTGATTAATTATTATCATATAGGACTTTATTATTATCAATACCATTATTATTATTAAATCTATACTACTATTATCATCAAGTTTTTACTTTTACTATTAACATTAACATTATTACATCAACATTAACATTATTACATCAAGATAAAACTTAGTAACCTTTTTACAGCTAGGGCTTTATTGCTATTAACCTCACTTATAGGTTATTAATATCACTACTAATAATTATAGGTTATTGATGATAAGTTATTATTATTACTATTAAGTTATTATCACCGTTAATATCATTATTAGTATTAACACTACTATTATTAGTAGTATTAACACTACTATTGTCAATCCTACTAGTATTGTCACCTTTACTAATAATAATAATATTATTATAGCTAAGTATAACTAACTATTAGGTAATCATTATTACGTAAGTATCCAACCTCTTAGGTTTTTCTCATCTCTCTTTTTAATATTTATAGTTGAGCCTCTTCCCGTACTTAGTGTCCTGAAGATGGATCATGTTATGGATCTGAAACATAAACAAAAAATAATACTACAAATATTATATTCTGATCCCATCTAAAGAAAATTCTATACTATTATTATAGCTAAGCATAACTAACTATTAGGTAATCATTATTACGTAAGTATCCAACCTCTTAGGTTTTTCTCATCTCTCTTTTTAATATTTATAGTTGAGCGTCTTCTCATCTCAAACCCATACTTAGTGTCCTAAAAATGGATCATGTTATGGATATGAAACATCAACAAACAAAAAATAATACTACAAATATTATATTCTGATCCCATCTAAAGAAAATTCTATCCTTGATAAAATGAATAACAAAAAACTATTCTCATCTCAAATAACATTGCTATTGTCGGTGCTAGTAGTATTAACACTACTATTGTCAGTTCTACTAATATTATCACCTTTACTAATAATACTACTATTATTATAACTAGGCATAACTAACTATTAGGTTATCAATGCTAGTAGTATTAACACTACTATTGTCAATGCTACTAATATTATCACCTTTACTAATAATACTACTATTATTATAACTAGGCATAACTAAGTATTAGGTTATCATTATTACGTAAGTATTAGGTTATCATTATTACGTAAGTATCCAACCTCCTAGGTTTTTATAGGTTTTTTTGTCTCTTTTTTTAATATTTATAATTGAACTTCTTCTCATTTCAAACCCAAACTTTGTGTCCTGAAGATGGATCATGTTATGGATCTGAAACATCGACAAACAACAAATAATACTGAAGATGGATCATGTTATGGATCTGAAACATCGACAAACAACAAATAATACTGTGGATATTCAGATTCCATCTAAAAAAAATTATACTTAATAAAATGAATAACAAAAAAACTCTTTGTTGTTGTAGTGGATTAGTGTGTTGGTGTGTTGGATTGTTAGTGGGTTACTAAGTCACTAGGTTAATGTGTTCATAAATTAAGTGGTTAGTAGATTACTCCTTGGTAGATTAATAAAAATTTTATACTTAATAAAATGAATAACAAAAAATTGTATTGTAATGAAATAGTGTATTGTTATGTTGGATTGTTAGTGGGTTACTAAGTCACTAGGTTAATGTGTTCATAAATTAAGTAGTTAGTACATTACTCCTTAGTAGATTAATGGGTTAAATGGTTCGGTTAATGTGTTCATAAATTAAGTAGTTAGTGCATTACTCCTTAGTAGATTAATGGGTTAAATGGTCAATTGATTAATTGTTCAAGAGGATTATAAAGTATTGATTGTGGATTAGTGAGTAATGATCAATGGTTAGTGTGGCACTAGTTTAGTGTGGTGATGGTTATTGTGTTAGAATAGTCAATCAAGAGATAGTGGGTTACTATGGTTACGTGCTAATTGTCATTAGGTTATTAATCTGTGGATATTGTGATTTTATTTTTATGTTAGCGAGACAATGGTTAGAGCGTTAAAGGATCAAATGATAAATGAGTTAGTGGGACAATGGTTTGTGTGTTGATAGATAGTTGTTATTGGGGTATATTTGATCGCTCTTGACAAGGTGCAATCTAGAATGGAGGTCTAGTGAGCTGAGATATGGCGTTCGGCTCTGGTTAGGGTGACGTAGAGGACGCTGAGATGGTGGGCTTAATGGACCCAGTGGATGAAGTTTTATGGAGACAAGCAAGTTTTTTTAAGTCTAATGTGGTGTATCATGAAGAGTCTTGGACCGGATGGTTAGGTTTTGCTGCTAACCACTTTGAAAGGTTTTGCTGCTTCAAAAAGTCTTGGGCCGGATGGTTAGACTGTTGAATTTTTCATAGAATTCTTTGATATTTTGGACTCCGAGCTGTTGGAAGTGGTGGAGGATTCCACACGTAAGGAGAAGGTAAATGGGGCTCTCAATGCAATTCTATATCTTATTCATAAAAGTAATAAGCGTGGTTCAGTTGCAAATTTTAGACCCACTTCTCTGTGTAATTTGATTTATAAGTTAATCACAAAAATCATTGCTACTAGGATCAAACCTTACCTCTCAAAAGGTATATCAAAGGAACAGTTCTGATTCTTGGAGAATAAGCAGATTACATATGCAATTGGAGTGGCTCAGGAAGTTCTGCATAATTCTGCATAGTATATAAACAAAAAAAATCAAAAGCTTCGGTTCTAAAACTAGATATGTTGAAAACTAGATATGTTGAAAGCTTATGATAGAGTTGATTGGAGGTTTCTCAAATTAGTTTTACTCCATATTGGTCTCTGTCTATAAACTATTGATTAGATTATGGGGTGTGTCAGCTCAATAAATTTCTCTGTAATAATTAATGTTAGTCCTTTTGGCTTCTTCAACAGGACTAGAGGATTGAGGTAGGGTTGTCATCTTTCTCCTTTTCCTTTTTTGTTTTTACTAATTGATGAAGGTCCAAGTACAATACTTTTGAAGCTTTGTTGAAGATGGTAAAATTGAAGTAGTCTTGGTAGCAAATAGAATGAAGCTTACTCACTGGTTGTTTGTGGATAATGTTAGTTTGTTTGAAAAAAGGCTCTTTCGTTGAATGGAAAGTCTTAAAGGATGCTCTTGACTTGTTTTGCAATGCCAAGTCTTAAAGGATGCTCTTGACTTGTTTTGCAATAACACTGGAATGACTTTCAGTGCACAAAAGTCACAATTTTTGGAAGCAAGTTGGCCAGGGGAGGAATTATTATTGTTAAAAGAATTTATACTTATGAGGAAGTCTTAAAGGATGCTCTTGACTTGTTTTGCAATGCCAAGTCTTAAAGGATGCTCTTGACTTGTTTTGCAATAACACTGGAATGACTTTCAGTGCACAAAAGTCACAATTTTTGGAAGAGAGTTGGCCAGGGGAGGAATTATTATTGTTAAAAGAATTTATACTTATGAGGTAAACTCTTTAGAAGAGGGCTTTAAGTATTTGGGGTTTTTTCTTAAACCCAACTGCTACTCTGTGAATGATTGGAGGTGGCTGCTAATTAAAGTGAAAAAAAAAATCGCAAACTGGTGTCATATGTGGTTCACTTCAAAAGGAAGATTTATTCTTGTTAAATCAGTCTTGGAAAGCATCCCTGTTTATTGGTTATCTTTCGCTAAGGTTTCTAAGAGTATTTTGGATAAAATTCAGAAGAGGATGTTCAGTTTTCTGTGGACATGTAAAAAAGAAACAAAAAGTATACATTTGGTAAAATGAAAAAGAATCACTAATCCAAAAAAAAGGGGATGGGGCTTTCAAAACATTTTTTGTTTTGATAAAGCTTTGGCAGCGAAGAGTTTGTGGAGTCTAACGAGTCCAAGACTTTGGCATTAAGTAATCTTTAAAAAATATATGAAAAAAAAATCTGTAGTGGATTGGTTTAGGAAAGGGAGAAAGAGCTAAACTCTTGGAAAGCTCTAGCTTCTTTTTAGCATCTTAATCACAGACTGGATTGTTTGGAAGCCATGAAATGGGTGAGATATTCAAATTGGAATGGATCCTTTCATAGGGTCTCAATCCTATTATAAATTCTCTGAGAATTTAGTAGAAACACTTCACTCAAAAGGAATTAAATTTTTGACTCAAGTATCTACTTTGGATACAGAGGGTTTGACTGGTTTCATTTGGAAAATCGCAAAGATTCTTAATATCTTGGGAGAGCAATAAGTTGAATGGGAGACCTATGTGAGGGGTTTAAAACATTCTGGTTTTGTGTTATCTAATGATATTGATTCAATTGTTTGGTCTTGGGATAGTAAAGGAGAAAAAGTCTCTGCAAAACAGGCCTATGAGGTACAATTTTTAGAAGACAGTGAGGGTGTCTCTAAGGAGTTGTTGATTAACGTTTGGAAGTGGCATATTTCCTTCGAGAATTAACTTTTTAGTTAATTGATCGAAAATAGAATTTTGACTCGGGATAATCTGTCAAAAAAAGGTTTATTTGGTCTGTGTTCTGTGTGGAGAGGGTGTGTTTTGTGTGGAGAGGAGGAATCAATAAGTCATTTGATGGTTTATTGTTCTTTTTCCATAAAAGTTTGGAAGTTTATCTTTAATGTCTTTCAAATTCAGAGAGTTTGGGGTTGTGGCCACTCCATTGGCCCAAGTAGGTATGTTCTGTGTGGAGAGGAGGAATCATTAAGTCATTTGATGGTTTAATGCTCTTTTTCCATAAAAGTTTGGAAGTTTATCTTTAACATCTTTCATGTTCTGTGTGGAGAGGAGGAATCATTAAGTCATTTGATGGTTTAATGCTCTTTTTCCATAAAAGTTTGGAAGTTTATCTTTAACATCTTTCAAATTCAGAGAGTTTAGGGTTGTGGCCAACTCCATGAGTGCTTCCAGTTATGGGCTAAAAAGGAAATGTGGAAGGGAAGTTTATCTTTAATGTCTTTCAAATTCAGAGAGTTTGGGGTTGTGGCCAACTCCGTGAGTGCTTCCAGTTATGGGGTAAGAAGGAAATGTGGAAGGGAAGTTTATCTTTGATGTCTTTCAAATTCAGAGAGTTTGGGGTTGTGGCCAACTCCGTGAGTGCTTCCAGTTATGGGGTAAGAAGGAAATGTAGAAGGAAATGCCATGTTTCATCTGTTGGTAACTCTGGTGACATAGAAATCTAATTATTTTTTAGGATCAAAACTTGTCTCTTTCTAGGATATGTAATCTGTAATCGAGTTTTGATAGATTTGGGTGAGATGGAAAAAGTTCAAACTGCTCACTCTCAAATAATAGTTCAACCCCCTTGCTAGAGGAGAATTTGGCTGTTAGCTTTTTTGATGGTGCTTATCAAAATGGGGGAGTTAGTTGTGGTGTGGGGGCTGTCCTAAAATGCCTAGTTTTGGGTATTTTCAACATTTTTCAACATTAATATAAATCGTGGCACAGGGTATTTTCAACATTAATATAAATTGTGGCTCAGAAACTAATGCTAAGGAGGAACTATTGGCCTTATGGAGTATCCTATTTTTTGCTAAGGAGAATTTGGCTGTTAGCTTTTTTGATGGTGCTTCTCAAAATGGGGGAGTTAGTTGTGGTGTGGGGGCTGTCCTAAAATGCCTAATTTTGAGTATTTTCAACATTAATATAAATTGTGGCTCAGAAACTAATACTAAGGGGGAACTATTGGCCTTATGGAGTATCCTATTTTTTACTCATTACAAACAAGTATCTTGCTAATTTGATGTCTAAAAATAAGAAAATTAATTTTGTTAATTTGATGTCTAAAAACTTTAATTTTTACGTTTCAACTCGGAGACTGCCACCAATGTAATCAACAGCAGTGAAAACTTAACATAATTGAGGGAATTGCACTATTAACAAAGGACCAAATAGGAAAGAGATTCGATAACATTGTGAAAAACCGTAAGCAATATTTCTTCATCGTTATGCTATGAATTCGCTTGACAATCTCAAGATCAGAGTACAAGGATCGTACTCTGAATATAAACAAACCATGAAATAGCATGTATGAATATAAACAAGTCTTGTTAACCAAATCCGAACCTGCACTAGGTTTTGGGTTCCCTTGACCAGCTCAAGATCAAATGACTATCCAGAACCGCACTCCGAATATAAACAAACCATGAAAACGCAGGCATGAATATAAACAAGCCTTGTTAACCGAATCTGAAACTCAACTTTTTAACTTAAAAACCTATAAAAGACAGACAAATAATCAATTATCAAATATACTGGATATCATATTACTCCCTCCCCACTACACTTCTAATAAAATAACTGTAAAATACAAACATAATTTCTCAGAAATTCCTGTTGTGTGGATTAAAAAGGGCGCTAGAAAAGGGATCATGGACGATTTAAAAAGGGCGCTAGACTTGAGGTTGCACTGAGAAAATCAGGTGTTTTTATGGATTCCTATTTATATCAAGGGTTTCTCTGCTTAAATCTTCTGAATTATCGGTGAACGCAATGCCACTGCTTTTGTGACAGAGGAAGACGTTAAAACATTCACAATTCCAGCAGTACATGATCCCAGAAATATGAACAAACCTTAATACTTGAAAAGCTTCCTGACAAACACTGTCCTTCAGTGGGCTTGTGGTCTCTAGAAGATGTTTTGCCAAGACTCTGGAGAAAAGCAGGTCGAGCGGGTACTCGAAATAACCCCCCAACCACGCGAAACATACTTTGGGCATAATCTTGCAAAAAATTTAATATTGGCTACTAATTCATTAATGAAGATTTAGTTTTATGGCCACTTTGTTAAGTTCTCGTATAAACAGCAAAATGACTAGGGATAAAAGGTTATGTTCTGGGTTCGGAAATTTGGTGAAACCACTGATAAAAAAAATAATAAGTTTCCCTTCGAGAATTTAATTTTGTGGATGACGTAGCTTACTTCTTACAAAATTGTTATGGGTGATGTAGAGGCACCATTTCCAGAAA
The DNA here is from genome assembly GCA_032191745.1 of Picea mariana. NCBI lineage: Eukaryota > Viridiplantae > Streptophyta > Pinopsida > Pinales > Pinaceae > Picea > Picea mariana. The sequence continues at coordinate 134,367 of JASDQU010307236.1, forward strand.
ATATTGCAACGGCAATCAATTCACTCTAATTTTGTGACCATGGATCACAAATTTTCAAGGCCATTGGAGGCCAGTGAGCTGTACCCATTTGTAAAATCCACCATCATAGGAAAATTTGAACAGTGGAGACCAGTAAGCTGTACACAAATATAAAATTCACCACCATGAGAAAATTTACCTCAACAAACTTATTGTCAACACACTCAGAGATCACATATTTTGAAGGCCAGTAGAGACCAGTGAGATGTACCCATGTCTACAATCCACCACCACAAGAGAAGAAACTCCACAAATTTATTATCAACACACTCCGATTGTATAGCTTTTGCTGATTGGAAATTTCAAATCTTTTACGGATGATTTGGCAAAACAGAAACTTTTCTGTTTAGTGCTCTTAAACTTTTGTATAGCATAGAACCCTTGACACGTTTTCTGGATTTTGGGTGTAAGCTGTACACAAATATAAAATTCACCACCATGAGAAAAATTACCTCAACAGACTTATTGTCAACACACTCAGAGATCACATATTTTGAAGATATAAAATTCACCACCATGAGAAAAATTACCTCAACAGACTTATTGTCAACACACTCAGAGATCACATATTTTGAAGGCCAGTAGAGGCCAGTGAGATGTACCCATGTCTACAATCCACCACCACAAGAGAAGAAACTCCACAAATTTATTATCAACACACTCCGATTGTATAGCTTTTGCTGATTGGAAATTTCAAATCTTTTACGGATGATTTGGCAAAACAGAAACTTTTCTGTTTAGTGCTCTTAAACTTTTGTATAGCATAGAACCCTTGACACGTTTTCTGGATTTTGGGTGTAAGCTGTACACAAATATAAAATTCACCACCATGAGAAAAATTACCTCAACAGACTTATTGTCAACACACTCAGAGATCACATATTTTGAAGGCCAGTAGAGGCCAGTGAGATGTACCCATGTCTACAATCCACCACCACAAGAGAAGAAACTCCACAAATTTATTATCAACACACTCCGATTGTATAGCTTTTGCTGATTGGAAATTTCAAATCTTTTACGGATGATTTGGCAAAACAGAAACTTTTCTGTTTAGTGCTCTTAAACTTTTGTATAGCATAGAACCCTTGACACGTTTTCTGGATTTTGGGTGTAAGCTGTACACAAATATAAAATTCACCACCATGAGAAAAATTACCTCAACAGACTTATTGTCAACACACTCAGAGATCACATATTTTGAAGATATAAAATTCACCACCATGAGAAAAATTACCTCAACAGACTTATTGTCAACACACTCAGAGATCACATATTTTGAAGGCCAGTAGAGGCCAGTGAGATGTACCCATGTCTACAATCCACCACCACAAGAGAAGAAACTCCACAAATTTATTATCAACACACTCCGATTGTATAGCTTTTGCTGATTGGAAATTTCAAATCTTTTATGGGTGATTTGGCAAAACAGAAACTTTTCTGTTTAGTGCTCAGAAACTTTTGTATAGCATAGAACCCTTAACACGTTTCTGCTCCATGATAAGCAAATCCCTGTGGACTTTTTCTTTCTGGATTTTGTGTGTGCAAGCTGCATGTTGTGCATCACTCAATATTCATGACAATAAGCAAATTCATGTTGGTTTTTTCTTCGCAGTCCTCGAGTGTGCAACCTGTAATTAAAGTAAACCCCTTTTGTTTTCTTCTTCCTGGCCCTTCGGTGTGGAAACTGCATATTAAGTATTGCTAAATATTCATGCCGATTAGTTACAGGAATAAGAGTAAAGGAGTTGCAAATCGTATGCTTTTATACCTATAAAATTGTTGTTCACTTATTAATTAAAGTGTGAAAAATTATGTAGCATTTTGCCTCCTCACCAGTCGACCCCGTCCACACAAATCCTGATCTAAAAAGTCACCGTATCTTCTATGATTTGTCACTATATGAAACCCTTTACCCCTACCATTTTAAATATCAATGCAATGATGATCCGATTGCCCCTTTGTCTGGGTTTGATGAACACAGAACGGTAATGGAAGAAAATCTTTAATACAGGGGCCTAAAAGCCATGACATTGTAATAATGTTTTGTATACTTTAGATATGTATGCGAGATGGTTATGGATATTATGTGGAAAAAGATGGTTGATACTGGCACAAACTAACATTATATTTTTAATTAATGATCATCGCTTTATTCAAAATCCACAACATCCAGGGGCAATTGCTAATTAACATATATTTCATATATATTAACACAACTAATCTATTAAAATGTTAAAAACATAACATCAAAACCCAGCACCCATCCGGATGATTGACTGGTAAAAATGGTATATGACAAGATTCGATCGAATAAATACATTCCTAGACTATAAATATCCGTAATCTCAGATGATAGAATACGTAAAGTATTTAAAACGTTCCCGCTTAAAAAATACGAACAGAAACAAGCTAATGAAAATAAATAATAAAATAACCGGGCGAGGGTAATAAACCCTGCAAGAGACAACAAAAAGATAAATGCAGTAACACCAATTTAAAAAGTCTAGATTGCAAAGGCCAATAACTCATTCTTAAGGAATACAATTGAAGACGACTAAAAACAGACTTGCAGCAAGTACATAGATGATAAACTATCTACACACCAGAAATAAAACTGTTCATGTTTCTTTCACTCAAGAAAATAAAGACAACCTTGGGACTTACAAACGGTCATAATAATCATAATTTCATAGCTAAGATGGAAGTTAAAAAGATAATTGAAACAATACAATATCACATAACACATTGACCATTGACCATAAAAAATTAAATCAAACAAGGAAACCGCTAAATTAAGAAAAAAACGTCGTGTCCTCAGCTCTCATAGCTTAGCCTTCATCGGTGGCATCAATGTAAGTGCCTTCAAAGTAAGCCTGGCCCTCAAATTTAACTCCATTCTATATGAAAGGCAAAATGCAATGTAACTGATGTAACGGGGCAATGAATGGAGAGGGTTGAGATGGCAGAAATAGAAGAATCTGATACTAATGAATAGTATGTATCTAAGTGAAGTTAAGATGGAAACATGGTTAAAACTAATGAATAGTGCGTATCTTACTGAAGACAATGTTTGGTCTTTTAGTTAAGAAGTGACTTCAAGTCCCAGGCTTACAAAGAAGGCACAAACAGCCACACTAATCAGTTTATGTTTACATCATCGGACAGACAACTTTCAATAGTAACCTTGGTAATAGAGCAAAGCATACCGATCTTTGTACAAAGCAACTATTAGAGTTTACACAAGCATGGAAAACGCAATAACAAACTTCATCTAAATCAAGCTCATCGTAACCAAGCGTTAAACGCATCCTTGAAATAGAACCACCTACTAAACGAAGAAATTTAATTACCAAAAAATCAAAACGATTAATGTACTCCATTCACTAGAGCAGCATAGCTGGACTCCATGTATGCTCAAAATTAACACATAGCACAACATCAACAACAGGCAAGAACTTACCCTGTTGATACAATTGCAATACGCGAAAAGCAGAGCATCGAAGTGGAAGAGCTGATGCTACACGCATGAAAAGGAAGAGGGCTCAGAGGAACCTCTGAAAAACCCTAGCAACATTATCGCACAGTTATGACCCGAATCCCTTCCATCCTCTTGAGAGTTTAGGAAGGCGCTCTTAAGGACTGTGCTAGTTAGCCATGAAAAGGCATATATAAAAATAACGGCAGAATCACTTCTAATATATTTACCAATATTTCCTAGAAGTTATCCTGGAAAGGAGATTTGTTATTCACTTAGTAAACTAAACCCAAACCTGGTAGATGAGTGACAGCAAGTCAGAAAAATTGTAAATGCCTCAAGGTTTTAACACTCATGAATGGAAAATCCATCTCAGACATCTAATTGATTCATCACACTTGCTGAACATTATAGACCTGGCCACTACAAACAAAAATATTATAGGTAAGAACATTCAGAGGCAAAACAGAGACAAGAAGATTCAAAAACTGGGCTTGCGGAAAGACCTGGGATCCAAACAGAAACGATGCCGGGATTACATCCTCGATCTGTTAAAAATGAGAAGGGGCTACACTGGTTTATGTACCCATATATAAAAATAACGGCAAAATCACTTATAATATCTTTACCAATATTTCCCTAGAAGTTAACTTGAAAGGAGATTTTTCCTTTACTTTGTAAACTAAACCAAAACCTGGTAGATTTCATGAGTGACAGCAAGTCAGAAAAATTATAAATGCCTCAAGGTTTTAACACTCAGGAATGGAAAATCCATCTCAGACATCTAATTGATTCATCACGATTGCTGAACATTACAGACCTGGCCACTGCTAACAAAAAAATACTCATGAGATAAGACCATGCAGGGACAAAACAGAGACAAGAAGATTCGAAACCTGAGCTTGAGGAAAGATCTGGAATCGAAACAGTAACGCCGCTGAGACTACACCCTCGATCTGTTCACAATGAGAAGGGGATACGCTGGTTTATGTAGGCCGGAGATAAGAAACCCTCGCTCTACCTATGAAACCCTAGCTTTATGTTCGAAACCCTGGTGAACGGATTTCAAATACTTTATTTTCGGATTTGATTGCGAGGAGAACATTTTGCAAACGATGATCCCACTCTCGACGGCTTAGGCGCCACGTGCTATGAAGTTACAAATCTCGAAAACAACCCCTAAAACTAGGGTTCTTTATTGCAAAAGATGCTATATCAAAATGTTAATAAAAAGATACAATATTGTTGATTGAATTATTTGGAAGTAAATTGTCTATATAGTTTTGAAAGTTGCAGTGTTTTGAGTAGATATTCCAATTATTATTAGGAACATTTAAGTTTTTTTTTAAATAGAGAAAATTTCGTTTTATGTTTATATTGAAAATATAAACTGATCACAACATGAGTTTCTTACATCAAAATAATCCTTTGGAATACCTTGGACTCTTACATCACCCAAAAAAGATTCTTGGAAACTATATCCCCCGATGATACTCCATTTAAAAACTCCAAAAGAACCAAAAATACATAGTCATGTAAAAGGAAATATATATTTCTTGTAACATAAAGCTACATAAAAGGCGTCCCAAAAACTTCACAAATGTTCACTATATTCTCTCCAAAGACTTCTAATATAAATTTAAGAACATAGTTGGACCCTCGTGACCCTCTTCACATAGATAGTATGCAAGAATCCTCGGGTGCTTATGGAGAGCCTATTTGGATAAATTGTCTGCCTCTTGACTATCTTCTCTATAAACATGAGAAAGAGAAATATTCCTGAAGAGCTTGATAAGATCAACTATCATTTCCTTCCAACAGACTAGAGTGACCACATGTAGTGTACCTTTACCCTTCAGCCAATCTATGACTACTTTAGAGTCACTGTGGACAATAATATTTGAGAATGAGAGTCGAGATGCCAATGTAAGTAATGTCCATACCCCCAAAAGCTCTGCTCTAGTATTTGTTCCATGCCCATAGTTTATTGTCCATTTATATGTTGAATGTTCATTGATCCTTATCACCCTGCCTGCCCCACTTTTTTTTCCATTTTGTTGCGCAGTCCCATCAAACCACCCAATAATACCTTGACCAGTTGTTACACCTGCATGAGCTCTCGGAATGTGTTCTTTTACCTTTGTCTTGGTTTTACCCACTACACCTAATGTTTTGTAGACCATCTTCTGAATAGAAGGATTTCTAGACTCAAAAATGGAGAAGTTTATTTCTAGCCATATATACCAACAAATAAAAGCCGACATAGTAGGATATGATCGATTTTGGACATTCCAATTTTTAAAACACTATGCTATTGTTGCACCGTTCCACCCAGATGTAGGAGATTTTGTTGCTTTAATCCTATCCCAGACAAAAATAGTAAATGGACAATCTACAAACAAATGATTTACAAACTCCCAATTGCTCTTACATAGATAACGAAGGCCTGGTCCAATATGTCCTCTGAGTTGTAAATTCTCCCAAGTGGGAATTGTATTTTTTGCAGCCAACCAAACAAAGAGTTTGTTTTTTAGAGAACATCCCCATAACCATAAAATCTTCCTCCGTCCTCCAATTGAATTTTTCCACTGCTTTGACTCTAAGGCATCATACACATTTTTAACTGTAAGCTGGCCAAAATAGTCACCACCCATCCATTTTAGAACATTTGATCTGTCTAGCAGCTAAACTCCGGAATCAATTAAGGCTCTTCTGAACATCTCCCATTCTAACGCTAGATCTCCCACCAGTCCCAAATCATCACTGGTTATCCAATTAGAGCAGATCATGCCAAGACAAAGCTCGCTTCTAGCCTGATATAAATAATATACACTTTTCTTATTTAGATTTGTTACCAGATCTTTAGACAATATCAAGGCTTTCCCCATACCTAATATCAGATCTTTTCCAATAATAATGGATTGTCCCGAACCCGAACTCCATACAATCCAATGTAAAATAATATGTAAGGATTTTAGTAGATTTCTCCAAGCTGATATCCCTGCACCACAACATTTGTAGTCGATCTCAACCACCTCGCTACTGTCCCGTGAGGCAGATACTTGTCTTTTATGACACGATGCCATAAGCCATTTTTCATCAGAACCCTCCACAGTGTATTAGTCGTCAAGGCCCTATAAAAACTGTAGTTGTTTCTCAGACCCCAGCCCCCAAATTTTTTTGGCCTTGCTATGGTCTCCCATCTACACAAGTGATAGCTCTGCTTCTGTTTGCTTCTTGACCATAAGAAAGAGAAAACCACTTGACGGGTTTGATTAAGCAATGAAGACGGAATATGAGCCATCACCATCCAATACACTGGTTGGCTCTCTAGTACTGCCTTAATTAATACATAGCAGCCTCCAATAGAAAGCCATCGATTGCACCAGTGATTTATTCTCTTCTCGAATTTTGCAATGAACTAATGCCAATCCTCCACCTTATAACTGTCAAGTTTTAGGAAGTAACCCAGATACCTGAAACCTTTCGAAAGTGCAATAAAATTACAATGGAAGAATTCTTGTAGACTATAAAGAGTATCATGTTGCACTCCAAAATGGAGAAATGTGGATTTCTGAACATTGATCAACATCCTTGTAGCTTCACAAAAAACTGTCAGAATTCAACTTATCTCCTGCCATTCTTCTGGCGATGCTTTTGACATAATGAGAATATCATCCACGAATAAGAGATGCAATATCCTTATTAATCTTGAAACCTTTATCCCTGTCAATTTTCCTTCAACTTGACCTTTTTTTAGTGACAGACTCAACCCTTCAATCACAAGAATAAACAAAAGGGGCGACAGAGGGAAACTGTCTTAAACCTCTTCCACTCTGGAAAAATACAGTCGATTCTCCATTGATCAATATGGCAAAATTTGTTGTAGTAACGCATCCCATGATCCACTTAGTCGTATGCACACCAAATCCACATTGGAGAAGAGTTAAGCGAAGAAAATCCCAGCTTATACAATYGTATGCCTTCTTTAAGTCTAGCTTTAGAATAATGGCTTGTACTTTCTTTGCTTTTATACTGTGTAGACATTCKGGTGTTGTTCCTATTGCATCTAATATATGCCTCCCTTTTAAAAAACCYAGTTGTTCCTYAAACAGTGAGCGAGAAAGAATTGGTTTGATCCTTCTGGCTATGATTTTTGCTATGATCTTATAACATAAGTTACACAAAGCAATCGATCGGAAATCACCGAAGGAAGTAGGACAATTGAATTTTGGTATAAGAGTTAAAATTGTCGAATTTATCAACCTGGTGACATCGCCACTAATCCTTTTTTCCTCAACTGCCTTAAGCATATCCTTCCCAACCAACTCATAAAAGTGTAAAAATAACTCAACAATCCATCTGTCAGGCCCTGGACTTTTGTCCTTGATGAATCCCTTTAAAACCTCTAGGACTTCCTCACTAGTGCATGGATTCTCAAGAGTAACAACTTCTTCCTCGGATATAATTCTTGGAAAGAGTCTTACCGTCACTATCTACTCTTCAATGGGATTTTTCCCAGTGTTCAATAGAATGAGTTGAAGTATCTCTGCGCTTCTTCCTTTATAGCCTCATGTCCATAGTCAACCTGGCCATATTCATCCTTTATCTCCCATATATGTTTTTTATTCCTTCTATGACTAGCAAAATGATGGAAGAATTTAGTATTTTTGTCGCCACTTTGTATCCATATAGCCCTGGTTTTTTTA
>JASDQU010307237.1:10969-27997 GCA_032191745.1 Picea mariana
TCCTCTCTGGCTCGATGCACACCTTGCAAAGCTTCCAATCAAGAGAAACAATTGAAACTGGAAAAACTCATAGTTCCATCCCCTTGTTCATGTAAACAGAAAATACAGGAAAACACACACAGTCCACACACCATACACTTGGATCAATTTTCCATTCTATTATATTCACAAGTTCTCAATGGCTACATAATACATCCAAAATTATAGTAACTCAAAAACACTAAGATCTCTTGCTAACTCGCAGTTCTCTCTTACAACTAATTTCTCTCTGTATTCCAACTCTCTCTAACTGAGTGTACAAACTTCTACATAACTCAAAAATGTTTCTAGGGTTTCCTATGGCTACTTTCCTACTCTAAAATTCATCCTACGCTATCTTAGTTTAGTTGCATTCCAGAGCCGCAGTGGAAACTCCTGCTCTGTTTACGATTTTCAAAATGTGCCTCAAAGGGTAAAATTCGGCAGTGGTTCAAGTGTGCCTCCAAAGGTGAATTTTGGCACTTAGTGGAGGTGTATTCTGAAATTGGTTGTAACTGCCCACGTTGAAGTTCTGGAAGAACTCTCATGTGTTGAGTGGTCCCGCCTCTGTGCGCTTTCCAACGATGCTCCTACATCATACTCCCCTTGACAAAAATTCATGGACTCTTGTCCATGAGCTCCTCTACTGACTTTCCCGTCTTCTGGATAGCATCTCTGGTTTCCCAAGTAGCATCTTCGATTCGATGTCCCTTCCATTTGACCATATACTCAAAATAAGTCTTCCTCCTAGTCTTCTTGTCAATCCTCTGATCAACAATTTTCTCCATCTGCATCTTTTCTACCCCAGGCATCTATTTCTCCCGCTGAACTTTTCCTTGAGCTTCTGACCCTTCCATTTCATCTTTCCTATAAGGGTATAGGTCTGAGACATTGAATATGGGTGAAATGCCCACACCATCTGGCAGCTCAATCTCATAGGTGTTTGCATCAAACTTCCTCAAGATCTTACAGGGTCCTATCTTCTTCATCTTCAATTTGTTATATGTTCCCCTAGGGAACCTTTCCTTCCTGAGATGTGATAAAACCTGATCTCTCACTTCAAATTGAAGTTCCCTGTGATGTTGATCAGCTCTGTGTTTTTATTTCTGATTAGAACTCTGTAATTGTTCTTTGATCCGACTATGAAGCCTCAGCATTTCAACAGCAAAATACTCTGCTCCAACACTTCTGATATCTCCCCGTTTCAAGTCCCTTAACTCAGACACTCCCCTGGGTTGCATTCCATAGATTATTTGGAATAGGCTCCTTCCAGTGCTTCTGTTTGGTGATTCATTGTATTCAAATTCTGCTTGTGGCAGAATTTGATCCCACTGGTTATGGTGTTCAGTAACCAGGCTTCTCAATAAGTTTCCCAAACTTCTGTTTACCACCTCAGTCCACCCATCTGTCTGAGGGTGATAAGTTGATCTGAAGGAAAAATATATCCCCATATTCTTCCACAACGTCCTCCAAAAGTGACCAACAAATTTTGTGTCTCTGTCTGAGACAATGCTCCTGGGTAGACCGTGAAGTCTCGCAACTTCTCTGAAAAATAGATTTGCAACATGTGTTGCATCACTGGTTTTCCGACATGGGATGAAATGTTCCATATTTGAAAACCTATCCACAACTACAAATATGGAATCGAAACTCCTTTGTGTTCTTGGGAATCCCAACATGAAATCCATTCTTATTGCATCCCAAGGCCTCTCTGGTATTGGCAATGGTTGATACAATCCAATGTTCTGTCTTTTCCCCTTTGCATGTTGGTAGATCCTACATTTGTTCACAAAATTTATCACCTCTGTTCTCATACCTGGCCAATAATATGAACTTCTCAACTGTGCAAACATTTTATCATGGCTGAAATGTTCAGCCAATCCTCCACTATGCTTCTCCTTCATAAGATTGTCCCTCATTGAGCATCTTGGTGTGCCCAATTGATTTCCTCTAAACAACAATCCTTCCTAAACCATATACTCTGTCCACTGACTTCTATCTCTCAGTACAGGGCTTGTAAATGCTTCGTAGGCCTCCTTGAAATTTGTATCATCACAATACATATCCTTAAGGTGTTGAAACCCCAAGGTCTCCACCTGGAATTCCTGCATGATCAAACATCACCTGCTTAATGCATCAGCAAACTTGTTATCATTCCCAACAATATGTTTTATGACAAAAGTAAAATTTTTCATAAATTCAACCCATTCTGCATGCCTCTAATTCAATTTTTCATGTCTGGTTATGAACTGTAAAGCTTGGTTATCTCTATACAAGACAAATTCTTGCGGGACAAGATAATGCCTCCATTTCTTCAAAGCTTGAATTATGGCATAAAACTCCTTGTCGTATGTGGAGTATTTTCTCTTAGTCTCATTATTCTTCTCACAGAAATAGGCAGCAGGTCAATTGTCCTAACTCAAAACTGCTCCTATTGCAACTCCACTTGCATCACTTCTTACCTGAAATGTCTTCCCAAAATTTGGTAAGACCAGCATTGGTCGTTCTATTATATTCTCCTTCAGTATATTGAAGCTCTTTTCAGCCTCCTCTGTCCATTTAAAAGACTTGTGTCACTTCTTTACTGTATCCATCATGGGTGCACAAATCCCATTGAAGTCTCTAATGAACTTTCTATAAAAACTTGCTAAACCATGAAATCTCCTTACCTCGAACATGTTCCTTGGCGACGACCATTCTCTGATCGCTTTCACCTTCTTTGGATCCATCTTCAGTTCATTCGAAGAGATCACGAAACCCAAATAAATGATTTATGTCTTCATAAAAGAGGACTTCTTCAGATTGATCAGCAACTTCTCCTACTGTAACCTCCTCATTACTAGCGTTAGGTGCCTCAAATGCTCCTCTTTAGTCTTGCTAAAGATCAGTATATCATCCATATATACAACCACGAACTTTCTAATGAAATCCTTTAGAATTTTGTTCATCAGCCTCATAAAAGTGCTTGGGGCATTCGTTAAGCCAAATGGCATAACTAGCCACTCATACAGACCTTCATTCATCTTAAAGGTTGTTTTCCATTCATCACCTTCTCTCATTCTGATCTGGTGATATCCACTTTTCAGATCTATCTTAGAAAAGAAATTTGCTCCACTTAAGAAATCCATTAAGTCATCCATTCTCGGTAAAGGAAATCTGTACCTGATGGTGATCTTGTTGATGGCTCTCCAGTCTGTGCACATTCTCCATCCTCCATCTTTCTTTGGGCTTAACAAAGTTGGTACTACGCATGGGCTCAAACTTTCTCTGACTAAATCCTTATCCAACAAATCTTGGACTTGGTTCCTCACCTCCTCATTCTCTCTAGGTGTTAATCTGTACGTTGCTTTGTTTGGCAGGATTGCTCCTGGTATCAAGTCGATATGATGACTGATACTCCTAATGGGCGGCAATGAGTTTGGCATCTCATCCACCACTATATCAACAAAATTATCTAGCAGCTCCTAAACTTCTTCAGGTAAATCATACACTGATGTACTCATAAGGATGACTCTGGATCTCCTCACCATAGTGAACTGCATCTCTTGTCCTTCCTTGACTTCTTTCAGGAGTTCCTTCCCACTCATGAGAAGTACGCTTGTGCTGGCTTCCTCTTTCGCTCTCTTCTCCCCCATTGGCAGCAACATATGCATCCTACCATTCTTCTCCAATGTATATGTTCTCTCCCTTCCATCATGAAAGAAATTTCTATCAAACTACCATGGTCTTCCCAACAGAATCTGGCATACGTCCATGGGAATTACACCACATAGGATTTCATCTTTATATCCTCCTATTTTAATTTCAACCAGGGATTGTTTAGATATCGTCACCTGGTGTCCTTTTTGCAACCATGAGACATTGTATGGCCTTGGATGTGTAGTTGTCTTCAGCTCCAATTTTTCCACCATATCTGTGGATACTAGGTTGTCAATACTCCCACTGTCAATGATCACCTTGCATACTTTATCCTTAGTCTTAAAAGTTGTCATGAAGAGACTGTTGCTCTACAATGGATTTTCAATTTATGCCTCTGGTTTTAAGAGAACTTTTCTCAACATTATGGATGCTCCATCCTCCACTCCTTCTACCTCAACATCTCTTCATTGTGCTTCTGAAATGTGAGCTTCTCCTCCTTCCTTCTTCTTCTTGGGACATTCCCAAGACATGTGCCTTATCTTTCCACAGTTATAACACCTTATTCCTCCTCTACCTCTTCCTCTAGAAGAGTTTCTTCCACCATTCTATCTTCCTCATGAACTTCCTCCTCATTCTGAGTGATTGTGTGGTTTCTCATCCTCTTCCTTAGACTGATGTGCTATGTCACGGTTAAATCCCTTTCTTTTGCTTAGGATCAAGCTTTTACCTCTTCCTCGCTAGTTTTGTTTTCTGGCGAGCTTATCCTCTGCCTTCGGCGCAAACTGATAAGCATCTTCCACAGTCCTCATTGAAATCATGCTAAGTTCATCCTAGATTTCATATCTCAAGCCATTTATATATCTGATGACTCTTTCTTCATCTCTCTCCCTTTGTCCAGTTCTGATGTTCAGTCGGTAGAACTCCTCGGTGTACTCCTTGACTGTCATCCCTTTCTATCTCAGGTTCTGTAGCTTCCTGAACAGATTGATCTGGTAGTCTTTGGGTATGAACTTAGCCTTCAGTTTGGCTACCATCCTGTCCCAACTCTTTATCCTCTATTTTCCTTTACTTCTCCTCTCAGCCTGCAGTTCGTCCCACCACAGTGATGCATGCCCTTTTAGCTTGGTGACTGCCTGCTTCACCTTCCTCTCCTCATTGAAATCTTCATAGTTGAAGTGTTTGTCCATGGAACTTATCCAGTCCAATAGTTCTTCAGCATCTAGATTTCCCTCATACATGGGGACCTCTATCTTAGCTCTGCCTCCCAATTCGGAAACTTCTCTCAAAAAACATTCTTCTGCAGCATCCTCTCCTGCAGCTTCTTCAACCTCAACCTCTTCACTCTTTGCATCACTAACATCCCCAACATCAAGTGCTCTTCTCTGTGTTGCTTCCATTGTTTCCAATTGGGCATGAAGATCTCGCATCTCCCTCTCCATAGCACAGTTGGCTAAAGGAGGCTCTCATCTTCTTGGCAGCATTATGTTGGCTATCTGTCACACATAGAGTACGGCTCCAAGTTCTCTGTCTCCTTATTTTTCTCCTTCACCTAAAGTCTACAGATGAAAAAATAATGCTATAATACCACCTGATGCAGACCCCTATCCCTCCTCAGGGCTACGCAACCTCCCGGTCAGGATCTTTTGGTTCGTGAGCCGAAATGGCTCTTCTGGTTCCAAACTGGAACCCTTCAAAAACGAACACACACACAGGTCCCCCGCAAATGCTCAGTTGGATTTTCCAAGCACCAAGAGTGAGCTCCCACAGCACACGACCAAGAGTCATGACCTTGCACTAATCCAAAAAGGACACTTATCAGGGATAGGAACTTCACAAGTCAAGCGTCCCGTCCCTTCGTCCTTCGAACCCCCGGTTTCCGAAATGCCAAAATGTCCCGGCGTCTATTCTTTCAGGTTTTCTCATTTCGTGAAACCTGGGTGCAAGGGATATCTCTGCTCCTTGGAATCCTCAGTTGTCGAAATGCCAAAAAGGGCTTAACAACTCTGGCTCATACTATTCCTCCAAAGGCTTTCAGGGTTTCACGATTTAACGAGTCGGGACTCCACGTCTCCCGACTCCTAGCCTCTCGAACACCCAGGTCCTGCAATGCCAAAATGATGGTCCACAACAAAGCACTACCAGCTTTCACAATTCAGGAAATCGAGATGTAGGCATTCCTCCACTCCCCTGTCTTTTGGATTCCCAATCGCCAAAATACCAAAATGTCCCAGCGCCTATTCTTTTAGGGTTTTACAATTCGAGGAATTGCGATGCAAGGGTCCCGCTCCTCTATATTTCAACTTCCCAGTTACGAAAATACCGAAATGCCTTGGCACTTTTTCTTTCAAGATTTCAAGATTCGGGGAATTGTGATGCAAGGATCCCACTCCTCTGTCTTTCAGGTTCCCGGTTGCCGAAATACAAAAATGCCTTGGCGCTCATTCTTTTGGGATTTCGCAATTTGGGGAATCATGATGCAATGATCCTGCTCCTCTATCTTTCGGGTTCCCGATTGACGAAATACTAAAATGACGAAATGCTTTGGACGTCAAAAATCCCTTGCCGCTAACCTCCTCACAGCTCCACCTTATCCAATGACTCGCGGGGTTTTGACGTTTCTCCTCAAGGACTCTCCACCATCCATTCAAATCTTTGGGATCTCTCCTCCTAGATCTACACAGCGTTAAAGCCTGCGCTTCTCCCTCAAATCGAGCGGTCTGCGGGATCTTCTGCCATGATCCAACGCTCAACGACGTTCTTTCTCTTGAGATTTTACTCACTTCAGACTTAGAAGATTTTCTAAGTCTTCAAAGAATCAGTCTTCATTCCTTCCAGGGAATGAGTTCCTGGATCTCTACAACACTTTCTGAAGCGTTATCCCTCCTGAGCTTTGTCTGGTTCATACTTCAATTTCCCACACACTCCTTGCGTCTGAGGGATTTCGATAACTCAGATCCATGGTATTTCTCGTAGAGAAATTCCTCCTGATCTCCTCACATTCCTCTCTGACTTGGTGCACACCTTGTAGAGATTCCAATGAAGAGAAACAATTGAAACTGGAAAAACTCACAGTTCCATCCCCTTGTTCATGTAAACAGAAAATACAGAAAAATGCAAACATTCCACACACCATACATTTGGATCAATTTTCCATTCTGTTATATTCACAAGTGCCCAATGGCTACAACATACATCTAAAATTACAGTAATTCAAAAACACTGAGATCTCCTGCTAACTCGCAGTTCTCTCTTACAACTAATTTCTCTTTGTATTCCAACTCTCTCTAACTGGGTGTACAAACTTCTACATAACTCAAAAATGTTTCTAGGGTTTCCCCTAGCTACTTGCCTACTCTAAAATTCATCCTACACTATCTTAGTTCAATTGCATTCTAAATCCGTAGTGGAAACTCCTGCTTTGTTTACGATTTTCAAAACGTGCCTCAAAGGGTAAAATTCGACAGCGGTTCAAGCGTGCCTCCAAAGGTGAATTCCAGCGCTGAGTGGAGGCAGATTTTGAAATCGGTTGTAACTTCCCACGTTGAAGTTCTGGAAGAACTCTCACGTGTTGAGTGGTCCTGCCTCTGTGCGCCATAATATTCCCAAATTAAGGGGTAATGAGCCACAATTTAGGGCTTAATAGATCAGAGTGTTGGGAGTCTATTTTTCATTGATTTCAATACTGCACAAGACACAAGTTCAGAGAAATAATGTTGCATCACATAGGACAAAAACTTAGATAAATATCACTACATCACGCAAATATTGTGCAGGAAACAAGCCCAGAGAAATTGCGTAGAGATCGTGCAAGATGTTGACCTGCATAGAATAGATCTAGCTAAACAATGATACACACATTTGTAGAGAGAATTGGAAAAAAAAGAAGAAGGAGAGAAAGAATGGAAAGAATTCTTATTAACCGTTGTGAATAATGAATAGTTTACACATGATATACTCTGTATAACTCAATGAGTTCGACTTGAGGTGAACCAAGTCGCCATAGCACAAGCTCAGGAAGAAATAGCATTGCATCGCGTAGGATGCAAGCTCAGGAGAATTAGTGTTGCATCGCTTAGATATCGAGCTGTTGAAAAATATTCTAGATCAATGGTGACAGATGTACTACACTTCATCCATCTAAGCTACCATGTGAAATATGGAAGAAGTATTAAAAACCACATTGTTGATTCCCCTACTATGTTTGACATAGAAGTAATATTAAAACCACATTGTTGAGTTCCCTACCGCACGTGACATGGAAATAATATTAAAGCCCCATTGTAACAACTTTTGAGACGAAATAAGGTGCATGACATTATGACAAGTTCCTAGACACAAGAGGCACAACCTCATTGCGACAAGTTTTTGAGACACGAGAGACACAAACTAACTACAACAAGTTCTGAGACACAAGTAGACACAGTATCATTGCGACAAGTTTTCAAGACACGAGAGGCGCAACCCCCATTACGACAAGTTTCAATATGCAAGAAGGCACAATATCATTGCGAAAAATTTTCAAGACATGAGAGGCACAGCCCCATTAATACAAGTTCTAAGACGCAATAGGCACAACTCATTACGACACGTTCTGAGACACGAACGGTACAACAACATTGAGACAATTTTTTGAAACATGAAAGACACATCCCCATTGTGACTTAAGCCACGATTGTTTCCCTAAGTCAAATGTCCTAGAAATGGGTTGAAGGAAGCGGCTAGGTGCCAAAGACAGTCAGGCATGGAAATAAAATATCAAGATCAAATATTGATCATGATCTAATGATAGTCAAGATTCAACAAAACTAGAGCATTGTGTAATATTGAAAGTGAAAGAATTAATATTTTTAAGAGTTTCTCAGATCGACCATTCCATAAGGAAGATTGACATAAGAAAGAACTAAACTCAATTAATTTAAATGTGATTTTCAAGTCAATTTAAGTTAATGTCAATAATATCCTATTATTAATGAAGAGGTGCATTGATTCATTGAAGAGACACAATGGTTTAGTGATGCACACCATTTGGTAAGATATATAAAACCATCAGAGTGAAGAATGAAAGGGTGACCCAAGAGATATATGATTATACCTAAAGCAGAGTCACTAGAATATATGAGAGTAAAAATAAAAATTGTGTAGTGAGGGTGGATGGGAGGAGTTTGGGAGGATTGTCGTCCTTTACAGGTTGAAACATGAACAACATGGAGTTGCAACTTTCTTTCAAGTTGGTGCTTGAATAATATAGGGGGTTCGATCCTCCTTTCAAATTGGTGCTTGAAGAAGCAGGGATTTGTAGCTTCCTTGAGTAGGAGCTCAGAAAAGAAGGGGATTTGTGTCTCCAAAATTTGGTGCTATAAACAGGATTGGTGTCCTTCACAATCACATATCATTCTTTATAAACTTTGTAATTATTGTTAATTATATTTATATAATTGATTTTAAATACAAATCCATTGTTGATCTATTGTGGTGATTAATAAAATAACAAAGTAATTATTATTTGTTTAAAAAGGTAATAATGATTCACCCCCCACTCTTTGTATTTATAAAAATTGGTATCAGGGAAGATTCCTTCACCACAGTATAACCAATGGAAGGTAGATCCTGAAGAATCCAATGGATCGGAAACAAGGAATGTCATCCAAAATTGCACCAATGTTCACAGGAGATGACTATGCTTTTTGGAGAATAAGGATGAAGAGTCATATAATGGAACTTGGATTTGATATTTGGAAATCTGTAGAAGATGATTATACTGCACCATATTTCCCACCAACTGATGTTTCTACAAAGAATTTATGCAATGGAAATTCAAGGGCTGATAATGCCATTTTAAGTGGATTATCCAAAAATATATTTGTAAAAGTAATGCACTGCAAATCAGCCAAATAATTATGGGAAAAAATTAAAGTTATTTATGAATGAGATAGAAAGGAAAAACAATCCAAACTTCAAACACTCAAAGAACAGTTTTAAAATATAAATATGAAGGAAGAATAAAATATTGCAAAATATATTCAGAGAGTAGACGAGATAGTCAACTCAGTCAGTGCATTGGGAGAAACAATAGAAGATAAATATATTATTCATAAAGTGTTGACATAATTTCCTATTATATATTATGCCAATATCTCTACCTTAGATCATAAGGACAACCTTGAAAAACTCATTATGGATGAGCTCCATGGAATCCTCGTAGCCTATGAGATAAGGATAGGGAAACAAAGGCCATCTAAAGACGAAACAACCTTCAAAGCAAGAAAATCTAAGAATAATCAGGAGAAAGTGTCCAATGAATATAAATCAGAGACATTTGAGGAAGAAGTAGCAAACTTCATGAAAAAAACTTAAGAAAGGAACTGGTAAATTCAAAGGAAAACTACCTCTTAAATGTTTTAATTGTGGAAAATTTGGACATTTCGCCAACAAATGTCCCTATCCAAACAAGAAGAAAGTGATGGTGAAGAAACTTACAAAGAGTACAAGAAGACAAAAAATGTAAACTTGAAGAAATTCAACAAAAAGAAGAAGACCTTCTACAAAAAAGAAGAAAAAAACTCATCTAAAGGAAGTGAAGGAGAAGAAGAAGAATTGGAGCATCTATTTATGGGTATAGAGAAACATGATAATCATACTAAAAATACTTTTGGTATGGATGAAGACTCTTGTTGTAGGTGAATCCCCCTACAGACAAGTGGATTCCCTCTTGGTCTCTAGACTCCTAAGGCCAAGACAGAAAAGTGCTTTACATGGACACTGACTTCCTTTTAGATCTAATCAAACTAATAAATGAAAGAGAAGGAGAAAGATATGTACATTATTAGCGGAGTTTTTCCTTGCAAAGTCCTGGTCTAGATAAATCCTGTAGGACAAACAAAGATACAATGGACTTCCTACTCTAATGAGATTAGCTCAATCATAGATCCACCTACTGTAGACAAACTCATATGGAACAAGAATAAGTTTGAAAGAAACAGGCCAAGCATTGATAAATTAATAAGAACAAGTAAAAGTACTTACAATCCTTTGAATGAAGGTGCAGCAGCTTCTTCCAGTTCTCCTTGTCCAACCCCTTTGCTCAAATGATCTCCACTGATTTCTTTGATGGAATCTCACTCATGAGATCATAAGTTTGATGTAATTCCCAATCTCCATTGTCAATACCTTCTTATGAGATCATAATTTAGGTATAATTCTCAATCTTCCTTGTACCTTTCACCATGAGAAGGCCTCCTTATATAACCTTGGAGAGGTCCAACCACTTGAGAGATCTTTGGGATAAGTTGAGGATTCCTCTCCTTCAGTTGAGGATCTTCCCTAAGATCATTCCTTGACCATCTATTCGAATCCAACTGCCTTCAGGAGTTAAGGGATTCTTCCCTAATTTGCCTCAACAAACCCATAATTTTCCAAAAGAAGGATAGCACTCCCCCAAAAGGGTGCACACAATGCTCAAGCACTCCTCCAAAGAGGCTCAGGGAGCGCCAGAACTCCCTGACAGTGGCTAGGGAAGCGCTCCTCTCCAAAATTCAGTTTTTGAGTGTTTTTTCCATGGAAAAAGGTTTGTACTCCATGTCAAGTGACTTCTCTTCTTCAAAACTAGTATTTGGGGTGTCTTAAGTGTCTTTGTGATGTCGTTAGAGGCACAACATAGTAAATATGGCAGTATACTATTTGTGACACTTGCAACACTTGTAGTTAACATGCGACACTTGCGAACAATATGCGACACTTACAACACTTGTAATGACGACACTTGCGACACTATCGAAGTCAGTAATTTTGAGGTGTAATAGATTTCCCCCCAAAGTACAAAGTTAGAATATGATGATGATTGAAGTACTTAGTAGACTTTTTCAAGAAAGGGTATGGGATAGCGAAACCAGAAAAAGATGCACACAACCATCAAACAAATATTATGACATGTTTCAAACCCAAGGAAGGCATACCTATGCTTGAGTGATAAAGACTTTTTATGTATGGCCGCCATAAAATACACTGTGGATCCATAATTATATTGACAAAATGGTATAGCCACTACAGATACAATATGTATCTATACTCCTATGACCTGAACTAATTGTGGCCACAAAGAATACATAGTGGATCTATGAGATGACAAGACATAACAACGACCAATACAAAGTGAATCTATGTAATAGTATATGTTTCATAGTTCTAAAGAACTCCTTCGCAACCTGGGAAAAGTATACATATAAGAGTGATGACTCCACCCAGGGTCTTCTTACCGATCCCGATGTAGTATGAATCTAACCATGTGAATAGATGTCTTGATGTCGAACATGGCAGAAACTACTTGATTAACAGTCAATGATGTAAACCATTAACAAGCGCGAGGGAAATCACCATTGATTTCAATGATTACCAAGGTACTCTAGTACATTCTTACGAATGTGAATAGATGAGTTGAATTCGAACATCTATGAAATCTTCTAATCATAGGTCAATGATGTAAAGGCACTGGAAAACACAAGGAATCCTTCCATTGAGGCATGCATGTCCCAAGGTACTAACTAGTTTCTAAGTCTGAGTCCCTGGATAATGTGTTGAAGTCGACAGGAATAGGCTCGTCAAAGGAGGGCCTTGATGTATCCCCCATCAATGACACGAAACATACATAGAGATGTAATTGGTAGATCGAATGAACATGGACTAACATGGGTATTGAAACATTATATTTTTTATGGCTGACTCTCGAGGCAAATACTTCCCTTGAACACTGAGGCACATCAATAGAAACTTGACATGGACCAAAACTTGATGATGCAGTGGATGTTGTGACTTTCGTCAGGTGACCCAAAAGAGTAAAATAAACTCAGAGGATTGGCTCAATGCAGAGGTTCAATGGATTAAAATGCATGCAAAGACAAAATTCCATGTTCAAGGGTGACCCTAAGAGTTACTAGTAGTGTTCTCAAAACTGCTTGGCTTGATTCTTTCAATTTCCCCCCCATCCAGATAGATGAGTACCTCTTTTTAATTTAACGAGCTCAAGGAGGGTAACACATGCTCGATATGACTCACCTTCAGTAATTCCTTCTTCCTTTGTTTAACGAACTGGAAGAAGTAAGGGTTTGATCCCATATGGGCCCTTCAATGTATGATTGTTTAACGAGTCCAGAGAAGGTAAAATCGGTGGTTTTTCATATTTAGAGAGTCTGAAAACAACTTAAAGACGACTCCAATGTTGTCCTTTTTTGAATGCTAGTCTTGCGAGGTCGAAAAAGAGATAAATTATCACTCGAAATATTCCCTTTCAAACCTTTTAACGAGTGGGAAAGGAGGCAAGATCACTCGGCAATATTTTCATGTTTAGAGAGTCTGAAAAGAGCTCAAAGACGACTCTAGGGGTTTCCTTTTTTGTATATCCATGCAAGTCCAAAAAAGAGATAAAATTTTACCTGGATGCATTCTCATGTATTTACGAGCACGAGAAAGAATAAAGACTAAACTCGGTATGCCCCCGGCTTGAAATCTAGTGACTTAACTCCAGAATGATCATCAAAGGCTGGAGACATGCCCTCTAAGCTTCAATTCATTCATCAACTTTGAGGTTGTCAACAATTTCTGTAGTAGATGGAGAAAAAGGATAAGGGTGGATGAAATGAAGGTTCAAAAGAGGTGACTATTTCATTTTTTAATGAGATTGGCATAGGAAAAGAACTACGCTTAGGTCTCTGGGTTCAATTCCCAGATTGTTGTTTCATTTTTTAATGAGCTTGCTACAGAGAGGAAAAATATTCTCAAGGTTGTCCACGAGCTTGCTACAGAGAAGAGAAACTATGCTCGTGACCTCTATTTCATTTTTTAACGAGCTTGCCACAAAGAAGAGAAACTATGCTCGTGGACTTTTCTTAATCATGGCTTCCAAGAAAATAATGCTTTGGAAGAACACCATGTCAAGGGACAAAACTCGGTCATGGATTCCAAGAGATCTTCACTGGATGGAAGAAAATCACTCTGGAAGGAACACATGTCGAGGGTCACGACAGGGGTAAGGATATCAGGCTCCAATAACCCTACCAAAGACATCACCATGTCAACTACCGAATCCAAATCATCGGGAGTCGAAGTCATGGGAGACAATGCCACATAATTGACATGCGGTGGGGGTGATATTGTCATCATATAAGAACAATTTAGGGAGGTAATCTAGTTAGGACTGATGAATGAAAGTTGATTAATAGTTACAATTCTTCCATTGTGAGGGAAATATATCACACAAAAAAGAGTGGACACAATATCTTTCATGGAATTGACATAATCCCTCCCAAGGAGTAAAGCGAAATCCAAGGGGTCTCAGACTACCATGACATCAATAAAGATAGTTTTCCCTCCCAAAGTTATCGGAAACTGAGGCAGGGTCCCTAAAGGTTGACTAGTTCTTTTGTTAAAAGTTAATAGATTCTGTGTAACCGGCGCAAGCTAAGGACAACCCAAAGAGTTCCAAGCAACAGAAGACAAAATACTAACGGGCGCACCTTCATCTATCAACATTTGAGGAACATCCCGACCACAAACTTGTACTGTAATCTAGAAAGGAATGTGAGAAGGAAGACAAGGTCCAGTTAGTGCACTCCAATAAAAAAGGATGGCCTCATTGCTTGGAGGGGGTTTCGCAGAAGAAAGAGGAATGCCCCCCATCATGGTATATTCTGTATCAATGAGAAAAATGTGGGAAATATTGGGTTTACTCTCTAGAGGGAGAGTAGGATCAACAGATGATGGGATCAGATCGACCACGTTGGCACTCTTCAGAGAAAGAGTAGGATTGACCGATGATGTAACTAGAGCAATCACTTTGGCACTCTTCATATGAAGGGTGGGATTGACCGAGGAAGGGACTGGATCAACCACTTGGGTTTCATTCTCCAAGGGGAGGATGGGGTCGATGGGAGAAAATGGATCGACTGCTTTGGTGTCACTCTCTAACGGGAGAGTAGGGTCAACCGAGGATGAAAATGGATCGACTACTTGGGTTACACTCTTTTGATGAAGAGTAGGCCTGATCGATGATGAAAATGGATCAACTACTTGGGTTTGTGGTTCAATTGAGGAGGAAACTAGATTAACCACCTGATCAACCAGGCTGACCAGGGATGGAACCATATTGACTAGTCCATCAACTAACGATGGGTTGGGGGAAAATTTACGATAACCTTTTGGAGGTTGATTTTTTTCCAAAAGAGAAGAAGCCTCATCCATATGAGGACCAAGGTGAGAATAATGATAACCTTTTCATAACATACAAGGAAATTTTACAGTTGTCTTCTTTTTACCAACCTTGATGTCACTAGGTGATGGGGTATCACCGACATGTCCAGCAGAATCCGATGACGTGGAGGACCACATTTCTAAGACCTTGGGAATACCAGGGAAATCCCTTAGAAAGTGGTCACCCTTACAAAGACTGCAAGGGAATTTGGGTTTCAGATTATTTATTTTAATCTTGTTGAACTCATCAACACTCCCAGTACTATTAACAGTAATTGGTTGCATGGATCCAACATTTGATGTTGTTGGAATCTTGGCCCTTTTCAGGTTCTTCTTCTGATCAACCTGGCTACTTGCTTTAGAGCTTTCACTAGGCGAAGAAGGAGAAATGGAAGGAGACTTAATGGGCGAAGAAGGCAAAAAGTCGACGTGAGGTTGATGTGTGGGTGGTGTAACGACATCTAAATTTAGGTGCAGTTGAAACATTGGGAGGATTTAAGATCACCGGAGTGGGGAACAACCAAACCGGTAATCTAATGGTGATTCCTGGAAGACTTAGTGTGGCAATGTACGAAGGACCAAAGTTTCCAAAAGAAGGAAAGGTATAAGGTTCCCCAAGAGAAGGGGTTCCTCTATTGGTACTCTCAGGATTTGATGCCATTAACACTGACTCGACCTAAGGTCTACTAAGTAACACAATCAACACATGCTATGAATCTGAGAAGCAAACAATCAAACAAAACCTTTCCACAATGAAACCACTAGTTGGTGATGAAATCCAATGTCATGAGATCAAAATAGGAAGAGGCGGGGATAGAACGGGTGGATCAGTTACATTGGCAACCTGCTTAATGGACTTATGCCTTGGTGCAAGCTTCCACGCAGTAATTGTGGATTTACCCTCTAAGGATCCCAAGTGAGTTTGACCAACATATGTTCCAGGTACAGTGAGACTTCCCTTCACCATCACCTTGTGTGATACCCTAAAGATTATGGCTACTAAGGTCACCAATTCGTATTCAACCCTTAGGTGGGTACAGTCGACAGTCCTATCCGAACGTATGGGCAAGATAACAAGTCTAAGATCAACTTGAGAGGCTCCCACACATACTCATGGGTATACCCTCAAGTGACCCCCAATATACAATCTGACCACTACAAACAATTGAACCACAGAGGGATAATCTCTGTAATTCTCCCGAATGCGACCTCGTGCATAACCCCTGTTTGAGAGGGGCATCCCAAAAATAATATACGACAATTGGATTTTCTCTCCCTATCTCAAGATGCTAAGTTTGTTTGATAGATTTGGAAAGTTAACCTTTCAACCTATTCGAAAGCCTTACACCTTAAACTAATGTAGGTTTGCTAACAAAGATGTAAAAAGTATGATAAATTTTAGTTAAGCATTGATTTTAGTGGTTTTTGTTTACTCAGAGGTGTATGAGAGTGAATACTGATGATATTATGAATCAGTTCCCAAAACATGCATAAGAAATGATAAGCAATCTTTTCTTTCAATGAATGTCTAATTAAGGGAAGGAGAAGGATTTTCCTTTCACTGTCAAACACCAAGATGAAATGACCTCATGCAATAGTCCTCAATAAGGAATCCAATGCAATGCTAAAATGTTTGTATGTGACTGATAACCAGTAGATGTAAAGCTTCTTATGCTAATCGGACTTCAAGAGTTGTGATATTTAAGCAATCTGGAAGCAAACTTCACATAAACCAAAAGACACCCTTGTTGTGATCAAACAAGAAACATAAAGCCAAAAATTCTAAAGGAAGGAGAAAGAGCTTGGACAAGATGACTCAAATATCAGAAAGAAAAGTACAAAATACCTTTGAAACCCTTTACAAAGTTTTCACTCATTCAGATAAATGAGAAGAAAACGACAAATTGACTCCAAATAGTGAAGGACAAATTGCAAAGTAAGGACAAATGTCAAAACATCCAAACACAAGAGGATGAATTCTTCAAAATAAGGGTGTTTGAAATCCAATATCAAGATGGACTAAGAGTATGGGACCCGGAGCAAAATCCAAAACCAAGAAATAGCTTCAGAAGATGAAAATTCTAGAGAATTTCTCACAAAAATGGGGTAGCGCTCTGGTGTAATGGGAACCAA
>JASDQU010307237.1:28245-61449 GCA_032191745.1 Picea mariana
CAATCAGGGTGATCTTGATGACATAATGCGGCATTCAAAAAAATCTATGAATAAACAAGACAATTTGGAGAATATCAAATCAGTGGGAAAAGGGCAAAAATAATATCTGAGAATGGAAACAAAAATCATAGCCCATCCCCAGTGGAGTCACCAATTTCTATTGTAGGTGAATCCCCCTGCGGACAAGTGGATTCCCTCTTGGTCTCTAGACTCCTAAGGCCAAGACAGAAAAGTGCTTAACTTGGACACTGACTTCCTTTTAGATCTAATTAAACTAATAAATGAAAGAGAAGGAGAAAGATATGTACCTTATTAGTGACGTTTGTCCTTGCAAAGTCCTGGCTGAACTTCGATCCCGCGCTTCTGGATAGATCCTGTAGGAAAACAAAGATACAATGGAATTCCTACTCTACTGAGATTATCTCAATCATAGATCCACCTACTGTAGACAAACTCATATGGAACAAGCATAAGTTTGAAAGAAACGGGCCAAGCATTGATTATATTAATGAGAACAAGTAAAAGTACTTACAATCCTTTGAATGAAGGTGTAGCAACTTCTTCCAGTTCTCCTTGTCCAACCCCTTTTCTCAAATGATATCCATTGATTGCTTTGATGGCATATTCCTCATGAGATCATAAGTTTGATGTAATTCCCAATCTGCATTGTCAATACCTTCTTATGAGATCATAAATTAGGTATAATTTTCAATCTTCCTTGTACCTTTCACCATGAGAAGGCCTCCTTATATAAACTTGGACAATTCCAACCACTTGAGATATATTTTGGATAAGTTGAGGATTTCTCTCCTTCAGTTGAGTATCTTCCCTAAAATCATGCCTTGACCATCTATTCGAATCCAAATGCCTTCAGGAGTTGAGGGATTCCTCCCTGATGTGCCTCAACAAACCCAAAATTTGCCAAAAAAATGATAGTGCTCCCCCAAAAGGGTGCACAGGGAGCTCAAGCATTCCCAAAAAGAGGCTCAGGGAGCACCATCACTCCCTAACAGTGGGTAGGGGAGCGCTCCTCTCCAAAATTCATTTTTTGAGTGTTTTTTCCATGGAAAAAGGTTTGTACTCCCTGTCAAGTGATTTCTCTTCTTTAAAACTAGTCTTTGGGGTGTCTTAAGTGTCTTTGTGATGTCGTTAGAGGCACGACATAGGAAATATGGTAGTATACTTTTTGTGACACTTGCAACACTTGTAGTTAAGATGCGACACTTGTGGACAAGATGCAAAACTTACAACACTTGTAATGACGACACTTGCGACACTATCGAAGTGAGTAATTTTGAGGTGTAACAACTCTTAAAGGGAAGGTGAAGTAGATATTGAAGAATAATTGTTTAGTGCTCTAGACAAGCTCAAACAATGTAAAAAGAAGATTAAGTCACGAAAAGGATAGTTACTAGAGTTTGAGGAAACACAAAAGTCAAGAGAAAGAGAAATGTCAAAAATAGTCAAGGAAAATGAACAAATCATCATTGACTTGAAGACTTAACTCTAAGAATAAAAAAGAATAGAAGAGGT
The DNA here is from genome assembly GCA_032191745.1 of Picea mariana. Classification (NCBI taxonomy): domain Eukaryota; kingdom Viridiplantae; phylum Streptophyta; class Pinopsida; order Pinales; family Pinaceae; genus Picea; species Picea mariana. Next base: position 29,779 of record JASDQU010307237.1, read on the forward strand.
CATAACTTAACAACTTAATGAAAAACACCAAGACTGTGAGAAGAAAGAAGCTGAAATTGTCCTTCTGAAAAAGGAACTTGAGAAAGGAAAGAATCACTCAAGATTTGAAAATAGTTCAAAACTATTGGATGACATTCTGAATAGTCAAAGATCACCAAAGGATAAAGAAAGACTTGGGTATGATAAAAAATCAACCTCTGCAACATAGATGATAGACAAAAGACAATTTTTTTATGTAGATGCTCTTAAGAGCACCTTAAAAATTGAAAATAACAAGATGAAGAAGGCACCATTAAATATTGTTCATAATAAAATGAAGTTTTCAGCTCCCACAAAAGAGAAATAAGACAAATGGAATATAATGGCTAGAATAAATCCTCTTAAGAGACATCAACACATATTTCTTGGATATTTCTACTCTTGCAATAAGTTTGGACATAAAGAAGTACATTGCAGGGCTTATGGAAAAACATACATTCATAGAAATAATAAAAACTATAAAAGAAAAAAAAATCATCCAAAGAATAGAAGTTATAATTCATTCTCTCCATTACAAATTTTCAATGTTGAATGCAATAAGTGCAATAAATATCGTCATCAAACCAATGAATGCAGGCTAACCACAAAAACTATTTCTTTTCTCAAGATAAGAAAATATGGAAAATAAAACATATGGAAGATACATAATGCAAAGTAGCTATGTATGCCAAGAACAAAAAGTGTCAATGGTACATTGACAGTGGATTTCTCCAAACATATGATAGGAGATAAAAGTAAATTTCTCAAACTAACAAAGAAGGAAAAAGGAAGTGTCACATTTGGGGATAATGTATCTGCTAAAATACTTGGAAAAGGCACAATCACCTTGGGAAACAAGAAAAACAAAGTAGAAAATGTGTTACTGGTTGAAAATATGAAGCCTAATATTCTAAGTGTAAGCCAAACTTGTGATCAAGAGCATATACTCATCTTTGAATCCCAGAAATGTGAAATAAGAGAAGGATCGACAAAATTAGTTTCTATTACACCAAGAACCTCAAGAAATGTGTATATATTTGATATTAAGGAATAAGAAGAATGGAATATGAGTCAAGTAGATGGAATTTGGTTGTGGCACAGAAGGATGAGACACTTGAGATTTGATAACCTAATCAAAGATAGTAAAAAGGGAGTTGTTAAAGACATGCCAAAAGTCATCAAGCCCTCAGATCTTGTTTTCAAACACTGTCAAATAGAAAAGCAGACAAGAGTCAGATTCAAGACAAAAGAGCTTTCTACATCAAAACCCTTGAATATTGTTCACACTGATCTCTCAGGGCCCTCTAGGACTAGAAGCATACAAGGGGAAAACTACTTTATGTTGATAATTGATGACTACACTAGGATGACCTGGGTATATTTTCTCAAAGAAAAATATGAGTCATTTGAAAAGTTTAAAGCACTCAAGACTTATGTAGAGAGTGAAATAGATATCAAAATCAAATGTTTAATATCAAACAATGGAGGGGAGTTTACCTATAAATAATTCAATAAGTTTTGTGAAGATCATGGAATCAAGAGACAATTTTTATCTCCAAGAACTCCTTAACATAATGGAGTTGTGGAGAGGAAAACATAATTGTTCAAGAGGCTGAAAGAACTATGTAGGGATGATTTTAGGAGCTAAATTTCGCTCATGGGATAATTTTCAAAGGTTTTTCCCAAAACAAAGATTCGCTATTCTAAAAATGATTTTCCCAAATTCTATAGGATAAAATTATTTGACCTTAAAAATAGCCAAAATTTTATACAAACTATATAAAATCCTTAGAAATTTGAATATTTTTACAAAAATATCGCCAAACATTTTATAGTTTGCATATGGAGGATTAGTAAGATTCACCAAGGTTTCTACATTTAAAAAAGAAAATCCATCCTTAAAAACATCCCTGGAACTATGTTGAATGAAGCCAAGATTCCATAAAAAAATTGGAGAGATGCAATATATACATCAATCCACATACTTAACCGAGCACAACTTAGATCTAACCATGAGAAAACACCTTATGAATTGTAGTTTGGAAGACCAACATCTGTGAAACATTTCAGAATCTTTGGAAGTAAGTGTTACATCAAGAGGGATGAAGATAATCTAGGGAAATTCGACTCTAGATCAGATGAAGGTATATTCATGGGATACTCACTTAACAAAAAGGCATGAAAATGCTATAATATAAGATTGCACAAAATAGTGAAAAGTGCAAATGTAAAAATAGATGATCTAAAATTGAGAAAAATCAAATCTCAAAATGAAACAAAAATTGATGAATGGAGAAGAACTAGTAATGATGAAGAACCTGGTGAATCACAAGATGAAGAAAATGATGAAGAGTTGCAAGAAAATGAACCATACATTGATGAACAAATCATTCAAGAAGAGAAACCCATGCCAAAACCACCATAAAAAAGGGTTCAAAAGAATCATCTAGGAAGTAAAATTGTAGTAGACAAAAGTGTTGGAGTAGAAACAAGGAGGAAAATCTTATATGAAGAACAAGCAATGATTTTTGTAATAGATCCTAAAAAAATTGTAGAATCTAGTAAAAGTGAGGACTGGATAAAAGCAATGAATGAGGAACTTGATCAAATAGAGAAAATTCAAACTTGGGAACTGGATCCAAGACCTAAAGATAAAAATGTGGTAGGAACCAAATGGATATTCAAAAAAAAGCTCAATGAAAATGGGTAGATCATAAAAAATAAAGCCAGAATAGTATGCAAGAGATATTCCAAAGTAAAAGGAATTTACTTTGGATAAACCTTTTCCCATTAGCAAGATTATAAGCCATCATAATTCTTTTAGCATTTGCATGTTTCAAAAACTTCAAAATCTATCAGATGGATCTCAAGTCAATATTCCTGAATGGAACATTAGAAGAAGAAGTCTACATAGAACAACCTGGATGGTTTAGGTTGATAGAAAAACCATACTATCTATGCAAATTGAAGAAGGCTCTATATGGTCTTAAACAAGCCCCTAGAGCATGGTTCTCAAGACTTGATCAATATCTACAAAAACAAGGATATAAGAGAGGAAATATTGATAGTAATCTATATATCAAAATTAAAGAACAAAATATGATTATTGTAGTGGTATATTTGGATGATATAATCTTTGTAAGTAATCTAAATATACTGAGCAAACATGTTTTCCACATAACTGTAGAAAGAGTTTGAGATGTCTATGCTAGGTGAACTAACTTTCTTCTTAGATTTACAAGTTACTCAAGCAGAAAAAGGCATATTCATATGCCAAAGTAAATATGTCAAAGAAATGCTCAATAAATTCCAAATGGAATACTAAAAACCAATGAGCACTCCTATGGTCACAAGATGAAAACTAATCTTAGATGATGATTCACCAAAAGTAGACCATACTATGTATGGATCCATAATTGGAAGTCTACTCTATGCAACAACAACAAGACCTGACATAATGCAGGATGTAGGACTAGTGGGCAGGTTTCAATCCACACCTAAAGAAACTCACTTAAAAGTAGTAAAAAGGATATTCAGATATCTACAAGCTACATTAGACTTTGGATTATGATATCTACAACTAAAAACTTGGTGACATGTGACAATTATACAACTAATAGGAGTGTGACATGCAGTAGTTCATGTTGAGCTATCACTGAACAACATGTGGAATGTTGAATCGGGATGACTAGGAGATTACGATAATTCCATTGGGTTTTGACTGGGCATCGATGGAGGATGACTAAGCATTCAAAATTTTAATTATTTAATTAATTTCCTAAGGGGCTGAATTATAAATCTCCATGGTCTTCTTTTGTTTCTTACCAAGTGTATATTACACTTTTTAATATATATCATAAAGAATCCAACATCCCCATACATGTGGGATAAGTATTATGAATAAAAAATCAAAATTCTTATGAAGGAGGACCAAATTTGAACCAAGGGCCCAAAATTGTTGCATCAAATCAATCAACGATTATTGAGTCTTGTTGTTCTGAAGTCCGTATCTGGAGATCCAAAAGTCAGAATTGTGTAAAATAGACCTTGTTTGAAAGGTATTTCAATAAGGAAGATTACTGAATAGTTTTCAAGGACTGAAAGTGGCCATATTTTTCTCAAATATTGAAATAACAGTCAACAATATTTTTATGCCTTGCTGATAAATTTGTTTGACACCTCAACTTCATGAGGTCATATCCTAAGATACAGGAATCAAAATTGCACCCATGAGGAATTGTTGGAAATATAAGATGATGAATATCACATATTAAAAAAATCCATGGCTGAAAAATTGAATATCACATCCAAAAAATTAAAACACAACCCCCTTCTTAAAAGGCCAGTAAATTAAAGTTTATAGAATAAAAGTTTATTTAAAAACTTTTATTAAAAGGAAATAAGGGCCCACTTAAAGATATGAATGTTAATTATGAAAATTAATTAATAAGACTTTATTGAATCATTAATTAAAGTGGTATTTCCAAGAAAGAGAAATCCCTAACTACTTGAGGAGTTAGAAGAATCAGTTTTAAAAGGAAAGAAAGGACTTCATCAAGGAGTTAGAATCTGGTAATCAAGAGATCAGAAGAGAGGGGATAAACCATCAATATACAACGTGAATTCTGATCAATGAAAAAATATCTCCATATTATCCATTCTTCTTCTTATACACCATTTTCTCAAAGCTTTATGCTTGAATTTCTGAACAGAGTAAAAGGTTGAGTTCTTGAGTGTTTCTCTTGTAATCTTCCAAGACTTTTCTTAATAAGATCATGGAGTATTTACAGCCACATTTTTTACTATTATATGTAAACTAGGATTTCCTATTAGATTCATGTGAATTTAATCCTTGTTTGACAAGATTTGTTTCTGAGTCACTAGTCAATTGGTTTGCAGAAATGTTTGTATTGTTGAATATATTTCATGAATACAACTCCACAAAAAATTACTTTGGGGAATGACATCAATGATATTTCATATCTTGGGATTCTAGAGTGTGAGATGTTTGAAATATTCTTATCAAATTCACTTATGTTTTAACTACAATACTCTTTTAAAATTCCTCAAAATGATCAAAACTATTTTCTTTTTACCTTGTGAGAAGATATGGATGCATTCACTATTTATTTATGATTTAGAGGGTTGTATATATTATGTTTTTTTTTTAGAATCCTTCTATTCAATCCATCAAAAAAGTACAAAGTGATACATCGACTTGTTGATGAGAGAAGACCCCCAGAAAGAGAACAGGGGATCACTTGAAACTAGCCTATGATAAAAGAGAGCCCCATAGAGTGCATGGGCAAAGCAAGATGAAACATTACAATATAAGGAGAAAGGACCGGATCATTGTGTTGGCCACTGAGGATCCTTTCTACCTTTTTTCTTACGAACATCAATCAAACCAGAGGAGTTGATAGGCTCAACAAATTTTACCACCAAAGCCAGATGGTCTGAGGAAGTGCCATAATATTGAGTTGTTGAATCCATAGGTGCTTCTTTGTCACTGTCTGAGTTGTCTAATTCATGAGGACGCTTTTGAGTCCTTGGGAGCAGGGATATGATCATGATTGTGTCAATTGTTTCCCCCTTTTCGAGAGGTGGGTGGAAGGACTTAATTGCGGGAGTTGGAATCATGACTTCTGAATCTTCATGATTTTGTGTCGAGGCCACAGGCTGGTATTTTGGGTCGATAGTTGGTTTTTGAGTGAAATTTGGGGCCTGCGAAGGCATTGAGGAAGGCAGATGAGTTGGAGCATCTTTGTGATGTTGCTTGTTGTCGAAGGAAGGGTTCGGGTGGCTTTTGTGAGATTTTGTTCCTTGCCAACCATTGCCTCTTTTCCGTGCTTCAGAGGTTGAGGAAGGGATTGGGGATAGAGGGCAAGTTGCCTGGAGGTGCCCTGTTTGCTCACAGGACCGACATCTGAAGGTGGTGTTCTCATAATCGACCATCTGTGTGAAAGGATATCCCTCATCCCAATCTATAAGAATCTTATCTGGAAGCCCTTGACTGAGGTCAATTTCAACGCATATGCAGGTGAAAGTGATGAAGCCTTTCGCTATCCTGTCTATGTCTCTCTTGATAAATCTACCCAATGCATTGCCCAGGGTGGGTAAAAAATATGAAGAATATAAATGTAGGGGTAGATTGGGTAGTCTTACCCAGACCAGTGTAGTCATGGCTGTCATGGTCAGTGGATTGAAGTCGGGGAACCATCTCTACATGGAGAGACCAGATCTTCCCTAGAAACAAGGACCTTGCTCTAGCACACATTGACATTTAGTTTCTATGGAGAATTTGACGATGAAGAATGCCTTGGAGCAGAAGAATAGCTCATGACCTTCCGACCAAGTCTTGTTAACCCATTCCCTTAGCACAAAGGCTGAGGGCCAAAGACCATTGAAGTGGAAAATGAGGGATTTTTCCTGGTAGATAAATGCATAGCCATAGACTTGGGGATCTTTGACTTCTACTATTGGAGATTCTGCGCATTGCTCCACAATGAAGGTAGATCCAAAGGGCTCCTTTACTTTTGAAGCTTCAGCCTTGAACCCCGTGAGAGCGGAAGTCCCTGATTTCATGGCATGCTTGTAAGAGCTTGGATGAGTGACTGATGTCGCTCCTCCACGCAAATGATAAGTGAGAGAAATGGTTGCGTTTTTTAGATTCCCATAGTCCCATAGCAGAGATCCATCTTCAAGCTATCGTCCTTCGAATATTAGTCATTGGAACCCAGGCGGAGTACCTGTAGCCTAGTGGATTTGGGTTTTGAGCTTAAAAACAGAGTCTGATTCTTGAGCCTGCAAGAAGAGAGAAGATCTGACAATGGTATTTACAAAAAGGGGGAAGCCTGTCGCAATCTGAGAGCTATTCTTTCCGTGATATTCAGAATGAAACCTCGCTCTTGCATTATTCTTAACTAGATTCCTATACCAGAGCGAAGGTGGAGAATCCCCGAAGAGCCGAAGATCTCTGAGGTCTCTGCTAGTTGAATGGATTTCAAAATTTAGATCAAGGAGGCGGTGATAGCTAGGGTTTAACACTTGCCACACCTGCAGTCTATTCTCAGCATTGATCTGGGCCCAAATCATTGGTTCTCTCTTACCAGAGAACGAGTTGGAGCCTCCCTCCTCGGTTGCGACCATCCATCAAAGTTTTGCTTCCTCTAGCTAGGGTGAAAGAATAAATGTAAAAAAGGCCACAGAGGTGTCTCTCGACGTCCCCTTGAGAAACCCTTCTTCTAGAAAGGGTTGCATAACCAGCCACTTTCTTGTTTTCTCCTACGTTAGGGTCTCCTCTGCGGGGTCGCTAACCTTCTCGATGAGATGAACCATTTCTTCCATCCTCGTGCTGGAAGAACGACAGAGACTCCATCTATAGGGACTGGTTGTGTTTCCATTTCGGGATCCTTCTCCGTGGGATGTTGTTGGTCCATCTCAGCCCTGCAAAGGTCCACCGCCTCCTTCTCCAAGTTAGGGTTTCATTCCAGCTTCCTTGTAGAATCCATAATTGGGTGCATTTCAACTTTGAGAGTAGTTGCATATATTATGTTGAGCACAAAGATATTTTGGTATTGAATCCTCCCTTAAATCTTTATATTTTTTAAAAGACTTCTTTATGCACATAAATATCAAATTTGGTTATCAAGAACCATTCCATATGGGAATCAAAGTAATAAATATCTGAGGTTTGTTTTCTATCATTCTCCCTAATCCAAGATATTCCATATATATCTTTTAGACAAAGAGGAGTACTACCTCTATAAAAACATAGGGGGATCCATATCTTTGTGAGTTTGTTGTTTCAATATTGACCAATTCAAACATCAACATTTTTTGTGAACATACTAGGGAATGATTTGTTTTCAAAGAAATATGATACCTTTAGAATCAAACATTATTGGAAGACTAGATGTAGTTTGGTTTAAATTTTGAAAAAATATCAAGAGATAGATTCAACATGAATTGGGTTTTTGAAAACCTTGTTCAAAAATCATTAAATGGCCTTGAAGACATACTCTTGAAGTTGCAGTCACAAATCAGTTGTGAAAAATTCCATAGAACCAAAGAATCATTCAAGATTTTGGAGGATGATCTCCCCGGTGACTCCATCATTGAAACTCACAATTTTAAAGAAAAATGCTCGGGTGACTCCATTGAAAATATTTCAAGATTTCAAGAATATTTATATGAAGACTCCTTCGAGGAATTTCTTTCATGTTATGGAGATGTTTTTCCATCTCCACCAAGCCCAACAAAATATGTTTGAGATACAATAAAGGGAAAGGGTATCCATAGAAAGAAACGTTTTCATAGAATTCCACTCAATTTGCAAGGAGAAGGTCTTCCCATGCCAGATATTGCCAAGAAAAAATTTCCCATATTCTTTGGGAATATTTCAGAGGATGCAAAGAAACATTTAGTTAAATTTGATAATACTTGTGAAATGTTTAATGTGGCTGAAAATTGTTGGAGTTACTTCACACAAACCTAGGATTTATTTTTCCTAAGGTTTTTCCTTATTTATTAGTCATAATTAGTCATTATCCAGTCTCTTATATTTTAGGGGAGAATATTCCACCTGGAGAATATTCTCTTTCAGTTGACACTTCAATTTGACTAGTTGAGTTGAGTTTAGAAGTTGCATTGGTTTTGTCACCATGCAACTTTGGTATCATCACCATGATAATTTGACCTTTCCCTATTATCATCACCAGAGTGATGCATTAGCCTTGACTCCCTAAGTTAAATCCTCACTACTTTCCATTCAGTCAGTTAATTGAAGACTAGTTGACTAGTTAACTCAAGTAGGTGGCAGTTCACTCCCGTAACTGCCTGAGAGACTAGAATAGATGGAAATTCACTCTTGTAATTGTTGGTCTATGTCCAGATCAATCTAGACCACCACTATGGCACATTGGTTCACCTCTAGTGTGAACAGATTGAGCTATACAGAGTATATCATGTGTAAACTATTCATTATTCACAAAGTTTAATGAGAATTCTTTCATTCTTTCTCTCCTTCTTATTCTTTCTTATATTCTCTCTAAAAATGTGTGTATAATTGTTTATATAGATCTATTATGTGTAGTTTCAACACATTTACATGGTATCAGAGCTGACAGACTGCTAAGCAAAAGCTACACCAAAAAAATCTACAAGTACAAAAGATTGAAGACAGAAGAAAGATGGAATTCTAAAAAGAATTCATTCTTACACCTTACAACTATTTTGCATGGAAGGATAAAATAGCCATACATATTCGATCTAGAGGGTTGTACATGTTAACCATGAATATAGATATAGAGCCGACATCATCCATAGAAAAATCCAAGTACTTAAATCGCATGGATGAGGCACTCAGAACAATTTGCAGTCTTATTTCTCCTTATCTCCTTTTTCACATATCTTCCTGTAAGACTCTGAATGAAGCCTGGAAAACCTTGGAAGGGATCGTTGGAAAATAGAATGAGATGAGGGGACACATGATGGAGGTGGAGCTTCTCACATTGAATCCAAAAATCTTCGATAATATCCAAGATTTCTTTACAAAAATCAAGGCTTCAATGTCGCAACTCAAAGCTTGTGGGGTTGATAAATCGGTGGAGGAGAAACAAATGGTTCTCACCATTATCTCCAAGCTTGGTCCAAAATTCTCTGTATTCATATCCACATTCTGTACTGTCAGATTCACCTCTGGAGCCACCTAGAAGATGCCTTCTCTTGAGCACTTTATCGAATCCCTGACACAAGAGCAAGCTAAGCTCATCAACATGGGCACAATCAAAGGCCCAAGGGCGCATGCACTCATTGTGCATGATGGAAGCCAAAAATATCATAAATCTAAAGATAAATATAAATGAAAATCTCATGCACATCCGAAGAAGGAATGGTACACAAAACCCTTCATTGATGCCTCTGGATCCAAAGGGGAAAAGGGAAGAAAAGGGGAGAAATGCATGTATTGTCACAAAGGATTCCATTCAGAATACACATGCATGCAAAACAAATAGATCTGATGTCTCAAATACTTCAGAAAAATAACCTTGGAGATCGCATCCCCGAGGGTGCAAAGAAGAAGAAGACAGAAGATCTAAATTCCAAGAAAGGCAATTCTAGCCATGCCTTGATTGCCATCAACTCCTCTCTCGATACTTGGATCATAGATTTAGGAGCATCACATCACATGGCTACCTTAGAAGTAGTATATTCTTCATTGGATGCATGCAAAGGTCCTCCTGTTCTGATGGGGGACAACTCTTTTGTTGAAGTCACCAGCAAAGGAAGGATTGAACTCACCAATGGAAGCTTCGAGAATGTGTTTCATGTTCCCAATCTTTCTGTCAACCTTATCTCCATGTATCAGACGATGAATTTCAGCACCAGAAATAAACTCATATTCACACCAAATTCCATGGACATCTACGACATGCAAACCAACTCCAAGGTTGCTACAGGTGAGGTAAATCATCAGTCTAGATTGTATACTTTTTCTGAATTCATTGAACCTGATTATGTTTTACTGCTTACTCATGTTGATGAAAGTAGTAGGATATGCAACAAAAGGTTTGGACATTTGAATTTCAGATACATGCAACATCTTACCAAGAAAAAATTAGTTGATGGTCTACCAGGCATCCATTTCTCCAAGGGAGTATGTGAGGGATGTGTTCTCGGAAAACACCCTCCAGAGAAATTTGACAAAGGAAAGTCTCAGCGAGCTTCTGCACCTTTAGATCTGATCCACAGTGACCTTATGGGTCCTTTTCCACATCCATCCATCAACAAAGTGAGGTTTGTTTTCATTTTTGTTGATGATTTCTCACGTTTTACTTGGATCTACTTTCTTAGGCAAAAATCTGAGGTCTTTCAAAACCTCGAAGATTTCAAAGCCTTGGTTGAGACACAGTTTGGAAAGAAGATAAAAGTCCTATGAGATTAGTGTCCAATTCGAGGAAAGTGTCTCACATGTACCTCAGCAGCCGCATGCAGATGCATTCACTATTCCACTTGTTCGAGATGATGATCATGCACATGCCGACTCTTCTTCATATGAGAGTTCTAATTCATAGGAATCAGATGAATCAGATTTAAAGTCAGTATAGTCAGATGCAGAGTCAGACCATCCAGATGCAGTTGCAGATCCATAGCAGAGCCCCAAGTGGGCACATACTACTCTTCAGGATGCAAGAGATCTTGTTGGTGATCCAACCGATACTAGGAGGAATCGATCTGATTTCAAGGAGCCTCCATTGCACTCACTTCCACTGAACCATTTCCCTCAAAGCATGTTTTCTTGGTTCAGTCTTCCGATCCAAAGCCTTATGGAGAGGCTACTGGAAATCACTTTTGGGAATCTTCCATGTAGGAGGAGTACAACTCCCTCCTCGAGAACTAGACTTGGGATCTAGTTCCCCTTCATTCAAGGAGGAAACTTACCATATGTAGATGGGTCTACAGGACCAAGAGTGTAGTGGATGGACAGATTACCAGAAACAAATCTAGGTTTTGGAGCCGCCTTTCTCAACTGGTTTAAATGTAATTCTTAAAATCAAAGGTTGGCCTTTAAGTTGTCTTTTACTTCATGACCTTTATCCATTGAAAATCTTAGTAGTCCTGATATGCGAAGTGGCGATGGCCATTGTACTACTAAGAAATTTCCATTTAACCATTAAACAAGATTTTTCACTTTTATATACCTCGGGATATCGTGTTTCGGGAGTTACAAGTCACACGGTTTCCAAACCCCGATGCACCAAGTCGCGAAACAACCTTGAAATCTTACTCGGGTTAGCGCAGAGAGTAAAGTTCCTTAAACCTTAGTTAAATGTTGTTGGAATTTCGCATCTCGACGATCGCTCTCCCCAAAAGTCTTACCATTATAACTCCGATAGGTGAAGTTGCAAGATAGTTTTACAAGTCACCCGGGTTAGTGTCAGGGGTAAGTCGTTTTAAACTGTAGTTAAATAGTGTCAGGGTTTCGCGACTTGACATTTACTCTTCCAAGAAACTATACCTTCGTAGCCCCGTGTCATGAAATCATGATATTAATTAAACACTGATTAATTAAACACTTAATCCAGATCATGTTTTTTCTTAACTAGATCGTGTCATCACGATCTCGGGTTTTAGGGGCTCGAAGGATAGGAGTGAAATCTCCCAATACTGTGAACGTCGAAAAGGGTGATTAAGGTTTAAAGAAAACCTAATTAAAGAAGATAAGCCATATTAATCAGTGCATTAATACAAATAGTAACATGCACCATCTACGGGCCAAATTTAAATGTTTTTTACGCTAATTGATGTCACGACCCGTAAAAAATTTATGGCATTTATTTGAAATGAGGTGAAGTGATAGGTAAAGATATAGTTTTTATTGCTAAATATTTCTCTAAAAAATGATTTGACTGTTCTGTTCATAAGGATGTCAAGGTTTTAAATGGTCAAGATATAGAGTTCTTTCTCTCATTGTTTCAAATTTCATTTCTATCTTGCTTAAAGAAGCTTTTTTCACCAAGATAATTTATGTATGTATACACATTTTTACTACATGAGAGCTAAGTCAGATTCCTCTATCATGGCTCCACGAAAAGTGTCCAAGGTGATTGTTGAGAATTCAGGGCAAGGCTCAGATACTGTTTCTGATATTTCACCCTGAAGTATTGATTCTGTCAGAACCTGGTCATACGTCTCTGAGATTCTTCAATCTAAATTGGTGAACTATTTAGATGATTACAGTGATAATGAGAAGGACGATTTGGCCACCAAATACAAAATCATCATTCAAGCAGAGATGCATAAGATAGAGGCTAGGCCACGAATCCTTCCCTATTATGATATGATCCGATGGGCACTAGATCATGTGGATATCCTGACTATAACTATTATCAGTGAGCAGAAGGTGACCATTGGGACCTTCAGACCAGAACATTTGTAGGCGATGTACCAATTGTCAACCACACTAAACTTCTCACACAATGTCGATTTTCTGGAAGGTTTTAAGAAAACAGAATGCGATCAATATGATAGAAAATTGTCTGAGCTGAACAAGGATTGGGTCTCGCACCCCGCAAAGTTTAGGGCAGATAGTAATAGAGTTTATTCAATCTCTTCCTTGGAACCGCAATATAAATATATAGAAATGATGACATGTAGGTTGTATGGGAAGGAGAACACCACACATTTTTTTCTCCAATGGGTGCCTTTGATTCATATAGTCACTGAAGGTTGTTCCTTTGACTGGGCCAAATTATTGTCAAACAGTTTAACTAGCCGGATTACCAAATATCGGATGTAGAGGGAAAATGGGAAGGCCGCTTCATTTTTTATGTCCGCCTACATCATGGATGTTGTTTGTTTCATGATGCATTTCCTTCTAATGAGTTGGAGCTGGACTCCATCTGAGGCTGAGCCTATCCATGTTTACCACTCAAAACTTTGGGAAGATAAGGCCACAAAATTCATATGCGAAATTTTCAATTGGGTAATGGTACCAATGCATGTCTCTATATTCAGCAACCCACCGCCCAGGATTTCAGATAGCATTGCCACCAATTTGAGCAATATGGTCGACTAGTACGTAGAGGCGGAATTTTCATACATCAGCATTTTCGGCACATCTATTCCCCCCTATGCTCTACCATTATTCATACCGGACAGGCTGGTTTGTCATGAAATCGCTAGGCAAACTGTGATTGGTGGCATAAGCAAAGAGCTTAAAGGATTTTTGAAGAAGGTATGGCCGCCCTTCCCCATTCATTTGAATACATATTCTTTATTAGATTTCGGACATGCAAAATCTGAGGCAACGACTTTGGAGGATATTAAATTGGTCCACATTGAATTCAATAAGCACGACCCACACAGGATCATGTGTAATCACATGGAGAGTTGTGGCCTTAAAAGGTATGAACATGGGCATTTGCCTCATGATGATATCTTTTGAGGGGCCAGATCCTATACTGAGGCCCTAAGTTGGATTCAAACCCTATCGCTCGAGGAGATGGTTGATTTCTTCAAACTTCAGGAACACCGGCGAAGCTGCCTTCCCCCAGTCTTACAAGGTAAAAACCTGCCAACTGCAAATGTATAGTAAACGGAAGCCAAGGGCTCCAAAGATTCAGGACTTGACCAAGAGGAACACTAGGAAAAGAGGGAGAAAAATGGGGGCCCGAAACAGGAAGCTGAGATCCCCAATCCTCCAAGAAAGCCAGCCTCAGTTGTTACCCCGGGGAAATCATCCAAGCAGATCGGCGGCCCCATCCTTTCTGTTACTGCCCTACAGTCCACAAAGGGGATCCCAGATGCAGGACGGATTTTTGGTGAAGAACTAACACCCATAACCATGGAAGAGTTGCCTCCGAATGAATTTGTCTTCGATAAGAAGATAAAGGCCATTGTAAAACAAGAACTTTATCAAGAAGCAGGCATAGTAGCTAAGAAATTTAAAATCGTTGTTGATGGGAGAGCCATAAAAAAAGAGGAATTTCCAACTCAGATAGCAGGGATGTTGGGGGATTTTGCTACAACCAACCAATATTCTGTTGAGTCCCTAAAATAACAGTTGAAGAGGAAAAATCGCTTGATCAAAACTTTGGAGGATAAGTTGGCTACAACAGAAGCAGCCACCAAAGTTCAGACGAACACAAGTATAGAGCTAGCTAGGGCAACCGATCAAAAAGAAATCGAGCAGCTCAAATTCAATATCAAACAGACATAGAAGATGGCTCAGACCAACCAATCACAGATAAGCCAGCAAGGAGAATTGATAGGTTAGTTACAGGCCAAATTAAATTTCACCAAAAGCCAGATGATAGATATCGAGATATTCCAATCCCAAACCATAGAAATCCGAAAAAGAGTGTCGATAGATCAACAAGATTTACTTGCTAAAGTGGAAACTATTCAAAACTACTGCCAACTCATTGATCAAGTATTGGAAAACATCTCCTTCAGAGAAATAGAAGCTGGGGTGGCTCGGGTCACTTTCCAAGAGGCTGTTATAGCCATGACAAAAAACGAAACGGGCAGTAGTTCCAGGCTTTCCATCCCAGAGCAGACCCGAGGTAACATTTTGTTGAAGGCATGGGAGCGTAACATATTAGAAGGTAGACAACGAGATAAAGAGATAAGAAACTGTTGTGAAGAAAATTTTGGCTTCATAGATGGGATTTTGTTGGATCTCGATAGTGAAAACAACACTGAGAAATTGGGCCAGATTAATATAGCCAAGCACCTGCTCAATATCAAGGAAAATGAAGAAAGAGAGTTGGTTGAAATATCAAAGATAACCCAGACGGATATAATCCAAGTAGATAAATGGATAATAATACCAAGTGTACATTTATGTTCTATCGTCACCGAAGACCGAAAGTTAGAAGGAATGTTGCCACAATTTGTGAAGGATTATTACACTTTTGAGGCAAATAATCAAATAGAACCTTCTAGGTTGATAGGCCAGTTGGTGGAAAGGTGCGTCACTTGCACCGAGCATGCGAAGGGGCAGGTTTTCGGTATCAAATAATGGCAAGTGTTTTCTTGTTATATTTTTAGAACTCAAAGAGCAAAGAAAGCAAGGTGTTCCATTTGCCCAAAAGAAGGACAGAGACAAAGAATTGAAACGTTTAATCTCTTTTTTTTTGTAACCGAAAAAACTCCTGGAATGATTGAAATTCCAGCATGTAGAAATTTTAATAAATATGAAATTGGAAGAAAGAAAATGGGCTGGACCTTTTTGGTCGATTGCAATAGCGACTCTCTCCTTTTGAAAATTAATACAAAGCAATCTGAACACTCCTGATTCCGCCAAGACTGTGTTATGAGTTTGTTTCCTCTGTGATTTCATATTTAACTTCAGTTTGCATATATATGTCTGATGAATGTTTCACTGCAATTTAGTAAAACCTCTACTATGGTGATCAATTTTTAGTCATCTATATCATTTATAGATTTTCGTCTGTATCGGCTATTAGCAGGTACAAGACCTGTGAACTCTTTAGATCTTCATATTTTATTCTTCATCAGATTTCTTCTCATCTTTTTCTTCTTCTATTTACAGGGTGAGATTCTCCCTTGATAGGAACCTCGCATTATAAACAGCTTAATGATTTTCTCACATTTCACACACCATTTATTTAAAAGATAACTCAGTTATAGGAAAAGGCCCTTGGTTTGCACTTTATATCCAATATCATATTCAAAAGTTCTCTTTTATGCGATCAAATTGATACAGCATCAAAAACCTCGAACTCTCCTTTAATTTTCTTGTTCCTCTATGACTATCCCCATTGCAAGATAGCCTAATATTGAACCCAGCTTGTCGGACCAAACCCATATTGCTTTGAACCTTTTTGATAACATACTTAAAAAAACCACCACCCGGGTAGAACTTGAACATTCATGGGCCACAATTGAACAGGATATAAGCATCCAGGAACAGTCGGAAGCGAGACAGAGACAACCTGGAAATAAGCCTTAGCTTCCTTTCCCGAAGGTTGATTCTTCCCCTTTTTATATCCTTTACTCACTTTTGGATTTCTAGACACTGTACTTTCTAAGCCTTAAGTACAAACTCTGGAACAACATTTTTTTGGTGTTGTTGCCGGGGACGAAGTTACAAAACCTTTTACCTGGGAAGAACGAAATTTTTGCAAGTTTCTCCCTTTGATAGTGAACAAAGAGTGAACACCCTCTAAAGGATTTTATTATCTTTCACTTGGTGACTCCACGTTTAAATAATCTGGAATCTGGTCGAAGGAACACCAGATAAAACCCGGATGGTAAACAGACCACGCCCATTTTCGATCCCGAAAAAATACTGAAAACAAGAGGTTCCCTTAAGCCAACTACTGTAATCTACCAGCTTAAGTACCCACAACCCAAGACCAAGAGTTATTTTGAAACTTCAACTTTGCACAGTTCCCCTCCCAAAACCATCAATCCAACCTTACTTCTCTCTGAGGTTAAAAGTGAAATCCCTCCGACAACCTATGGCGTACACAAAGGTAAAAACCCCGCTTTGAATTTATCAGAGAGCAATATCCCACCAACTCTTCAGTTAGATTTCATGACCTCACCAAGTCTCAAAGAGTATACCATATACTCATATTCCACACCCGCGAGCTCCCCTGATTACATCTCTTGCAAATCTGAGGAGCCAAGTCCTCGCATCTCTTTTCACCCGTCTTCAGTTTTCTCATCTTTCGAAGAAGCTATAAATTCGCTTTTAGTCTTCCAGAACCCTCTATAGAACACACTATTTTCCTATCCACTAGTATCTATGGCGACCACCAGAGGAGGAGGTGGAGGGGTTTTAGGAGGGGGAGGTGGAGTGGCTCCAGGAGGAGGAGCGGGGGGCAAAGGACCTCCCCTGCCTCCCAGATTTTTCGCTAAAGTAGCTGCGATATATGCGCCTTTGGTCCTGCCCGTCCCTCTCCATGACCTTCCTGAAAATTACATAAAAAAATTACCTAAATTTACAGGGGAAGGGGACTTGACCCCAGCCGAACATATAAAATTCTTTGATCATTTCACCAATATCCTAAGTCTCGAACACAAAGATGTATATTTGAGGTTGTTTTTTCAGACTTTTGAAGCACAGGTATGAACCTGGTTTCGAAGTCTACTCGCAGGATTGATATTATCCTATGATGCCCTAGAAGACTCCTTTCTTAGAAAATGGGGTGAAAGGAAAGACCATTTGTATTATTTGACAAAGTTAGGCTCTTTAAAGAAAAAGACTTCAGAAACTGTTATGGAATTCATTCAAAGATTTAACAAGTTATATAATAAGATCCTGGTAGAAGTTAAACCATCCCAACCTGCAGCCAAGGTAATCTTTGCAAGAGCCTTCGAACCAGATTTCACACTTCTTTTGAGAGAAAGGAGGGGGGCTACCCTAACCTGAATGCAAGATGATGCTGTAGAAATAGAATATCATATGATGGCTTCTGGTAAGTTGAAAACCAAGGTAGAAACAGGAAACCGAGAAAACAAACGTTTTAGGGAACACGCGGGACCCTTAGGGTCCAATAGATTCACAGACGACAAAATGGATGATATGGCTAGGATAATTAAGGAGTTATCGAATAAGATTTCTAGAATGGAGCTAGATCAATCCAAGGTCAATCCTTTCGTTAAGAGAGAATTCAGAAGAAACCCCAATCCTCAAAATCAACAAAGGCAGATTAAAAATGAAGACCAAAAAATTCAAACCCCTTTAAAAAATGAAGATTTTATAGGAGGAAACGACCTGCAAGATTTCGAGGGTCTGGAAGAAGATGTGACAAATTTGGGTGATGATTTCACTTAGCCTTATCTAACCAAAGAATATTATGAGAAGTCCTTAAACACACAACAACTGTCAAATAAAGATGATGACATAAACAACACTGATTTCGCTATATGTCAAGAAATGACCGATTCTGTAATGGTTGAGGTCCAAGCTAGGTATAACCTGAGGTCTGAAAACAAACCTACGTTGACTCCTCAACCCAAGAAAATTCTCCCTAGAGGTGAAGTATACGATCCCGCCCCAAAAGAGACCGAGACATATAATAGAAAAATGAAAGGGGCAGACTCACTAGATCCCAAAGTAAAGGAGGTTGAGACCCAAACAAAGGAAACCAAGACAGTTGAAACACATGCACTGGTAGATAAACTCACGGGTGACAAATTAGCACAAACAAATAAATATGAAAAGAAGGATTCTGGGGTTTCAACCAAAGAAATGGGAAAAGGTAGTGGAGGGTTCAGCCTCAAAAATGAGATAAGTAAGATAAAAATACCAATCCCTCTGGTGGAATTAGCAAAGAATCTTGTATATCAAAAGCAGATGACCAAAGTGATAGGTTTTTCGGATCTAGAAAGTCACTCTAACGTGATAAACTTGGAAGATGATAAGCCCAATATCACTTTTGGTCCACATTCTGAGGTTGCCAGAGACACCGTCACTACCTTCTATATCATCTTGAATGTGCATGAATGATTGCTGCATAACTTCATGATAGACTCTAGGGATTCACATAATGTGATGCCCAAAACTATTATGGATAGACTAGGCCTCGAGATCACCAGGCCTTATGGAGATCTCTACTCTTTTGATTCAAGAAGAGTTAAGTGCATGGGTATGATAAAAGATTTAGTAGTCACTCTTGCGCAAGTCCCGGTGAAAAGCATCCTAATGGATGTAGTTATTGTCGATATACCCCCCAAGTATGGATTACTATTATCTATATCGTGGGGAGCCAAAATTGGTGGGTCTCTTCAACTAGACATGACCTACGCCATGATTCTTGTGTTTGGTGGACAACTTACTCGGCTATACAGGGAAACGAGGCTAGCCTACATAGTGAGCGACCCTCATAATCCTAACAATTATCCTGTTTATATTATCGATCAAAATCTAGGAAATTGTATTTTGTCTTTTGATGATGATGTAAATAGTTGTGCAGAAGAGAATTACTTAGAAAATAATGAATCAGAAAAGACATATGAAAATATGCATAGCAATGGTGTTCGGAAAATGTTTTTTCACGGTGCCCTGTCATGTGAAGGAGTGGGTGCAGGAGTACTTTTTGTGGCACCTAAAAACAAATTTGCTATCCCTTTCTCTTACAGGCTTTAGCGGGATATAGACTACACCAATAACGTATGTGAGTTTGAAGCCTTACTCTGAGGGTTGGAAGCTGCCAGAAAGTTGAAAATAAAGAACCTGGAAGTTTACGGAGATGCAAAGTTGATAGTGAAGCAGATAAATCGACAATACCAGGCCAAACACCCAAGATTGAGATCTTACAGAAATTGCACCTGGGATCTTATGGAAAATTTCTTTTCATCGGTAAAGGTTCATTTCATCCCATGGGCTGAAAACCAACAAGCTGATTCACTAGCCAAAACAACTTCAACTTTCTTACCCCCCACCGCTTTCAAATTAAAGTACCACATAGAGGTAAGGCACAGACCATCCATACCAAACAACATACAACACTGGCAGGTTTTCGAGGATGACGACTAGATTAGAAAGTTCTTAGAAATGGTGGGTGATTTCTCCGAAACCCACATTGACTAGGAGGACCAAAATGATCATACCTGGATTATGCAAGAGGAAGAGGAGCCTAGGATGGTAAAAATATCAAAGTACCTTCCTCCTGAGGTAAAAAAAAAGTATAAAGACTTACTCGCGTGGTATAAAGACGTTTTCTCTTGGTCTTACGAAGAACTGAGAACCTATGACACCACTGTGATCGAACACAAGATACCCCTGAAGCCTGGTGTCAAACCCTTTAGACAAAAACTTAGACAAATCAACCCTATCTTATTGCCCGTGGTCGAAAGGGAAGTTAAAAATATCTTGGATGAAAAAATAATAATACCACTGAGATACTCTAATTGGGTAGCAAACCTGGTCCCAATTAGAAAGAGGAGCGGGGAGATTAGATTTTGTGTTGATTTTAGAAATCTAAATAAGTCCTCCCTCAAAGACAACTACCCTCTACCCAAAATGGATCACGTATTAGAAAAGGTAGTTGGGTCAAATAGGATTTCGATGATCGATGAGTTCTCTGGGTACAATCAAATTGTCGTAAATGAACATGATAAAGAAAAAAAAGCCTTCACTACCCCTTGGTGTAGATTCATGTATGATAAGATGCCTTTTGGTCTAATGAATGCAGGTGCCACCTTCCAATGTGCTATGGATATTTCTTTCATCGGTGAAAGAGACAAGTTTGTGGTTATCTATCTCGATGATCTAATCGTTTTTTCTAAATCTGATGAAGATCATTTGATACATCTCAAGCAGACATTTGAAAAATGTCGCAGTTTTGGTTTGTCTTTAAACCCCAAAAAGTCTCACTTTGCCATGACAGAAGGTAAACTCTTGGGCCATATTGTGTCTTGAGAGGGAATTAAAATTGATCCTAGCAGGGTTGAAGCTATAGACACTATAAATATTCCTATAAATGTAAAAGAAATTCAGTGATTCTTAGGAAAAATAAAATTTTTGAGGAGATTTATCCCAAACTTTGTTGAAATTATGAAATTGATCACAGATATGCTAAAGAAGATCAGCGAAGTGAAATGGACAACAGAAGCCAAAGCACCGTTCGCACGCATCAAAAAGTTTATAAGCGAGGCACCTATACTGGCAAGCCCTGATTATCTAAAGGATTTTCTTATTTTCTCATTTGCCTCCAAACACACACTTGCGGCGATACTCCTACAGAAAAATGAAGAAGGTTTCAAGCAACAAATAGCCTTTTTTAGCAAAAGTCTTAGAGACGCTGAACTCATATATGATATAATGGAAAAACAAGCATACACTATGGTGAAGGCATTAAAGGCTTTCATAACTTACGTGTTTCATTCCAATGTAATCACGTACGTACCCACCAGCTCCGTAAAAGACATTCTGGTTTAGTTTGACAGTGATGGAAAAATGGGATGGTGGCTCGCTAAAATTCAAGAATTTGATCTGGAAATAAAACCGACAATAATAGTAAAGGAACAAGGTTTGGCTAAACTCTCAGCTGAATCAAATTTCATAGCCCTCGATATAAATGGCCTATAGGGATGTGAAGAGGGTGTGGACATGAATGAGCTCGATGAAAAAACAAGTGCAATCAGAATCAAAGAGAAGTTTGCCTCATCAGATTGGTACAAAAACATAGTGTCCTACCTGCTGACCTTGAAATGCCCAAGTGACTTATCATCATCCAAAGCCAAGACACTAAAACTGCATGTGATCAAGTACTGTATATCCAAAAGTCAATTGTATTGGAAGGACCCAATTGGCTTGCTGTTGGTTTGTTTGGTTGAATCAGAAACAGAGAAGGTCATAAGCGAACTTCATGAAGGAGTGTGTGGGGGACATCACGCTTGGAGAGCGACAACTTATAAGATCCTAAGAGCATGATATTATTGGCCAAAACTTTTCTTAGACGTCAATTCCAAAGTCAGAACCTTTAACCCTTGCCAATTGTTCGCAGGCAAGCATAAACTCCCAGTGCTACCGTTAGTTCCGGTCAAAACAGAAGCCCCTTTTCAACAATGGGGACTAGATTTTATAGGCGAAATTAACTCCCATTCTAGCGCTCAACACAAATGGATCCTGATTGCCATAGATTACTTCACTAAATGGGTGGAGGCTATTCCAACCAGAAGGGAAATGGATTCAGTGGTAATAGATTTCCTAGAAGAGAACATTTTGTCTAGATTCGGCTACCCCTGAAAGATAGCCACAGATAACGCCCAGGATTTTAAATCTATGGCTATGATCAGTTTTTGCCAAAAATACAATATCGTGCTTGACCATTCCATGACATATTACCCCCAAGGAAATGGACTAGCCGAATCTTCAAACAAAATTCTGATCAATGTAATTAAGAAAGTGTTGAAAGAGAACAAAAAATCTTGGCACATGCATTTGAAATACGCTTTATGGGTGAATCGGATAGGCATGAAAAAATCTATTGGCACTTCTCCTTTCCAAATGGTGCGCGGGACCGACATGGTATTACCCATAAATCTAGCGCTTCCCATAATGAAACTTTGGCAAGATGAGAAAGAAGAACCAAATTATGTCACAAGAAGGATAAACCAACTGATTGAAGTACAACAGCACAGGGTCGAAGTGGACGAAAGGTTGCAGAAATACCAAGACAACATGAAAATTTTATTCGACTGTAAGGCAAAAGACAAAGAATTTATCCCCGGAAATTTGGTCTTGAAATGGGATGCTAGGAAGGAAGAATCAGAAAAACACGGTAAATTCGATCATATCTGGTACGGACCATTCAAAGTCGCAGCTCTCAAAGGAAAAAAAAATCGTTTCTATTAGAAAATCTGGACGGTAAAATTTTCAACGCCCCTATCAACGGGCATTATTTAAACCACTATATGTAATAATTGGTTCCCAACAAATTTCCATTGTATATACCAGTTTGTGTTTTCTTTCTATTTCATAATTTCTCTTTGGTAAGTTTACTTTCACCACTAATTAATTAGGTCAGTGATTTTTGTAGAAGTAGAGACGTGAAATTTTCTATACCTTCAGCTCTTTAAAAAAAAAAAAAAATAAGATATCTTCATGTTTGCAGGATTCAGGCTTGCAGCCCAAATGAGTGAAAGGAGTAAACAAAAAATCATATATCAAAGAATAAATTCGCCGAAAACAGGTGATGGAAAAGGTTTTCCGTTATTTTAAAATGGTAAGGCAAAGGTTCAAATTCCTAATAATTTTATTTTTTAAAACGAAGGTTTCCAAAAGCACCGTAATGATCTCATAAATATAATGTTTTTTCTTGAATGGTGATTAAAAGAAAAACTCCTTACTCTGGGTCCTAAGAATTTCACCTAGAAAGATAGGGGTAATTAAAATAAGCACGAAAAGTAAAGCGTCTCCGAAAAAGGGTCCCAAAAGTCGGTTTATAATCCTTGTGTTTTGAATCCTATATTTCTCTTTGTCACCCTTTTTCTTTCCGCAGACTTACCTTCTTAAAAAAACCAAGCATCTTTCCGGGTTCCATACATAGGGAGAAGAGATTACGTTTTATCTTTGGAAGTTGTAAAGCAAATTTCAGAAAGTAAGCTAGTCTTCACAAACACTCAGTCTCTTACTAAGCAAAGTTATGTGTAGGTTGATCCTGACTCTTCTAGGTTTTCAACAGTTTCAAAGGATTGAGGCTTGCTCGAAAGAAGGCCCCTGGAAGTAATATTTCCCATTTTCCCTGCGGGCTAAGGTTTTTTGAAAGTGAAAGGAAGGTTGGTACTGAGTAATCAAAGTAAGTTGACAGACCTCCACTGCAAATATTACACAGATATCATCCCTCATACAAACTAATTGCCCCCATCTAGTCCAAAGAGATGATGAAAGGAAATTCAAAAATGATTTCCCTCATCTTAGCATTTAAATGCATAAATATATTTCGAAGTGGTGAAAGGAAATTCAGTAAAAAGGGATAGATAACTTCACCGGGGTATTGAATAGGCTCGCTGGCAGTGAAGCAATATCTGAGATATTTGTAAGGATATCATACATGAAACTCACTCTACTCTAGTAATCAACTTTCTCGAAACTGGATCTGCGTCCTAATTTCAGACAGGGCTCCCCGATTAAAAACATGTAATAAACTTCATTTGACGCAAGCCAAAAGCCACAAGATCTGTTGGATTTCCTAGGACTATTTTGATTGTCTTAAGGTAGACCTAAATTCGGTAATGAGAAAGAGAAAGTCATGAAAGGGGCTACAACTGAGTTTGAAACGCATTTGAGTGTTGAAAATCTTTTCAAAAGTAAAAGACAAAATCTCTTCTTCCCTCTGTATCCCCTTTCCTTCAAGTTTCACAGAAGTAAAACCAATGAATCCATTTACCCAATACAGGCACATGGTCTACTGTTCTTCCCGTCTCGCGGGAATACGGGATCCCTAGTTGGAGCCTATGTTGTAGCCACCTTTCTCAACTAGTTTAAATGTAATTCTTAAAATTAAAGGTCGGCCTTTAAGTTGTCTTTTACTTCGTGACCTTTACCCACTGAAAATCTCAGTAGTCCTAATATGCAAAGTGGTGATGGCATTTGTACTCCTAAGCCATTTACATTTAACCGTTAAACGAGATTTTTCACTTTTATATACCTCGGGATATCATGTTTCGGGAGTTACAAGTCACACGGTCTGTAAGCCCCGATGCACAAAGTCGTGAAACAACCTTGAAAGCTTACTCTGGTTAGCGCCGAGAGTAAAGTTCCTTAAACCTTAGTTAAATCTTGTCAGGATTTCTCATCTCAGTGATCGCTCTCCCCAAAAGTCTTACCATTATAACTCCAATAGGTGAAGTTGTCAGATAGTTTTACAAGTCACCCAGGTTAGTGTCAAGGGTAAGTCATTTTAAACCGTAGTTAAAAATTGTCGAGGTTTCGTGACTCAACATTCACTCTTTCAAGAAACTATACC
Organism: Picea mariana; assembly: GCA_032191745.1. NCBI lineage: Eukaryota > Viridiplantae > Streptophyta > Pinopsida > Pinales > Pinaceae > Picea > Picea mariana. The sequence goes on from JASDQU010307237.1 coordinate 54,750, forward strand.
TTCGTAGCCCCGAGTCGTGAAATCACGATATTAATTAAACACTTAATCTGGATCATGTTTTTGCTTAACTAGATCGCGTCATCATGATCTTGGGTTTTAGGGGCTCGAAGGATAGGAGTGAAATCTCCTGATACTACGAACGTCGAAAAGGGTGATTAAGGTTTAAAGAAAACCTAATTAAAGAAGCTGAGCCAAATTAATCAGTGCATTAATACAAATAGTAACACGCACCATCTACGGGATAAATTTGAATGTTTTTTACGCTAACTGGTGTCAAGGCCTGTAAAACATTTATGGCATTTCTTTGAAATGCGGTGAAGTTATAGGTAAAGATATTGTTTTTATTGCTAAATATTTCTCTAAAAAATGATTTGACTGTTATGTTCATAAGGACGTCAAGGTTTTAAATGGTCAAGATATAGAGTTCTTTCTCTCATTGTTTCAAATTTCATTTCTATCTTGCGCAAAGAAGCTTTTCTCACCAGGCTAATTTCTGTATGTATACACATTTTTACTACAGGAGAGCTAAGTTAGATTCCTCTATCATGGCTCCACGAAAAGCATCCAAGGCGATTGCTGGGAATTCAGGGCAAGGCTCAAATACTATTTATGATACTTCACCTCAAAGTATTGATTATGTCAGAACCTGGTCATACATCTCCGAGGTTCTTCAGTCCGAATTGGTGAACTGTTCAGATGATTCTAGTGATAATGAGAACGACGATTTGGCCACCAAATACAAAATTGTCATTCAAGCAAAGATGCATAAGATAGCGGCCAGGACATGACTCCTTCCTTATTATGATATGATCTGATGGGCACTAGATCATGTGGATATCCCAAGAAGAACTATTATCAGCGAGCAGAAGGTCACCATTAGGACCTTCAAACCAGAACATTTGCAGGCAATGTACCAATTGTCACCCACACCAAACTTCTCACACAATGTCGAGTTTCTGGAAATTTTTAAGCAGAAAGAATGCAAGAAATATGGAAGAAACTTGCCTGATCTGATCAAGGATTGGGTCTCACACCCCACAAATTTCAAGGCAGACAGTAACGGAGTTTATTCAATCTCTTCCTTGGAACTGCAATACAAATATATAGCAATGATGAAATGTAGGTTGTATGGGAAGGAGGACACCACACATTTTTTCTCCCATGGGTGCCTCTAATTCATACAATCCATAAAGGTTGTTCCTTCGATTGGGCCAAATTATTGTCAGTCAGTTTAACCAGCCGGATTACCGAATATCGGATGCAGAGGGAAAATGGGAAGGCCACTTCATTTTTTATGTCCGCCTACATCATGGATGTTGTTTGTTTCATGACATCTTTCTCTCTAATGAGCTAGAGCTAGACTCCATCTGAGGCTGAGCCTATCCATGTTTACCACTCAAAAATTTGGGAAGATAAGGCCACAGAATTCATATATGAAATTTTCAATTGGGTAATGGTTCCAATGCATGTCTCTATCTTCGGCAACCCACCGCCCAGGATTTCAGATAGCATCGCCACCAACTTGAGAAACTTGGCCGACTGGAATGAAGAGGCAGAATTTTCATACATCAGGGTTTTCAACACCTCTATTCCCCCCTATGCTCTACCATTATACATACCTAACAGGATGGTTTGTCGCGAGATATCTAGGCAAACTATGATTGGTGGCACAAGCAAAGAGCTTAAAGGATTTTCGAAGAAGGTATGGCCGCCCTTCCCCATTCATTTGAATACATATTTTTTATTAGATTTTGGACATGCAAAATCCGAGGCAACGCCTTTGGAGGATATTAAATTGGTCCACATTGAATCCAAGAAGCACGACCCACACAGGATCGTGGGTAATCACATGGCGAGTTGTGGCCTTAAAAGGTATGAACATCATGACGATATCCTCTGTGGGGCTGGATCCTATACCGAGTTCCTAAGTCGGATTCAAACCCTGTCGCCCGAGGAGATGGTTGATTTCTTCAAATTTTAGGAACACCGACAAAGCTACCTTCCCCTATTTTTATAGGTTAAAAACCCGCCAACTGCAGATGTACAGCTGTTACACCTCAATATTTCTCACTTCAATAAGTGTCATAAGTGTCGCATGATCCTCTCAACTGTCGCAAGTGTCGCATGTCATTCAAAAGTGTCGTAAACATCGAACAAATCATACTTCCATGATGAAGAAACCAAGGAGACATCTAAAATAACTTAGACACTTGATTTGGAGGAAGGAGAATGATTAACTGAAGTCAAGGAACTCTTCTCACCTGAAAGGAGCTCTTAAACAAGGGTTTTGAAGGTGAGCGCTCCTCTGTATCAGCCTTAGGAGCACTGGTGCTCCCCTATAAGGTCTTAGGGAGTGTTATAATGCCCAAATGCCCCTCTGAAGGAGTGCTATCCATCCTTGGAGCACTGGCGCTCCCCTCAAGCTTCCTAGGGAGTGCTATAGTGCCCTGATGCCCCTTTTGAGGGAGCACTATCTAATCTAGGCAGTGGTTGGCCCGTTGAGGAGAATAAGGGAAGGATCTTTCAAGTTTGGAAGGCAGTTACATTTGAATTCTTGGTTCAATCAGAAAATCCTTGATCTAAGGAGGTAATTCCTCAACCTACCCTAAATATACCTCAAGAGGTTAAGCCTCTCTTAACCTATATAAGCAGGCTCCATGATGTTGAGAGGGGGGAAGAATTGTTAGCATGAAACCTATGATCTCATAGGAAACACATAGTCAGATAAAGGAGAGTGATTAGTGAAGCTGTTATCATCCAGGTCATGGATCTTTCGAGCAAGGGTTAGACGAAGGGGACTTGACGAAGCTGTCACATTCGCATCTACGATTGTAAGTACTGCTGTCGTTATTCTCATTAATATGACACGCTTGGCCTGTTTCTTTCTAGTTTGTGTCTGATCTTACATGAACTTATCATTGATAGATAGATTTGTTTTCAAGCTAATATCAATAGAGTAGGAAGTGGTCGTACTTTATTTGTCTACAGGACTCATCAAGGAGCGAGATTTCGGAGCTCGACTCAGAGCGTGCAGGGACAAACATCGATAAAGAGGTACTTCTATTCTCCTTCCTTCTCATGCATTAGTTTGTATAGATTTGAAAGGAAGTCAGTGTCCACGTTAAGCACTTTCTGTCTTAGAGTTTAGGGTCTAGCTCTTTGAGGCAATCTACCTGTCCGTAGGGAGATTTTCCTACAATAGAAACTGGCGACTCTACTGGGGAGTCCTCAAATCAAAAAAAATTGTTTTGATTTCTCCTCATAGACCTTGTCTTACCCCTTGATTGTTTTCAGACCTGGTTCACTCCTTTTTTATTGATTTCATGAGCTGATTGACTCCCTACCCCATTGCACTCAGCTTGATTGACGAGACTAGACTGCAATTTTCTGATTTTTGACACTTTTAGGAGCTTTTTGAACCTAGCACCCCTGTCCCTGTGTTAACAGAGTACCAGCGCTCCCTGATTGCCTTACACAGAGCGCTATAAAGCTCCTTTCCATTGACAACAGAGCACCAGCCCTCTTTTGGCCAAAAAGCATTCCAGAATTGCTTTTTTCAGGGTTTTACCTCTATATTTCTCTTGCTGAGTCACCTTGTGAGTCAATGATTCTTCCTTTTCAAGTTTGACATCTGTCTTTTTGAAAAACAAACATCTTGTTGTTTGGATTTTGTAGCCTTCTTCACTATTGTTGTTGAGTTTTTTCTGTCGTTTGGAGTTTGAAACCCATGCATTGTCTTTCTCTCCTTTTTGATTGAGCGAAAAACTCTGGTGAAGGTCATCAAAGGCCTACAGATCTCTTCATTCGGTTTTAGTTAAGATCATTGTTCTTCGACATTTCTTTTGGTGTGAAGTTCTTGATTTTTCTTTGATTGTTTCTTTTCTTTCGCTTCTTGTTTTGATCACAATGAGAGGGTGTATTGTTTGTACGATTCTTGTTTGTGTTGGTCTGATTTTCATTAATCCAAAAAGATAATTAGCAAGACAAGCATTGTTTTGAATTAATCATTATTCATATACAAACAATAAAGAAACATCTTCATAATTAATTTTGCATGTTAGAAGGTATCTCGAAAGTTTTAGCATCACATCAGGATTTGATTGAAGAAAATTTGTTTGAGGACATTCCTTATTAGTGCTTGTTAGTGAAAAGAACTCTCTCTCTCCCTTAGATAGATGTTCATCAAAAAGAAATGATTGCTTATCATCTTTGATGCATTTTTGGGACCGAGTCGTAATTCCATCTGTTTCACTTCCATGCACCCCTTTTGAGTAAAGAACATCTATAAAATGAACGCTAATTAAAAATTATATAGAAAATTTTCTTTTCTAGGATCCTCCACCAACAGTTGACTAGGCTTAGAACTTTGGATTAGGCTATGAGCATAACTCTCCAAAGTTTCCAAAACAAACACTAGTATCCTGAGTTAGGGAGAGTCAAATCCAATTATCGTATAAGTCTGCCTGGGATCCCCCTCTCACACAAGGGTTACACACGAGGTCACATTCGGGAGAGCTATGGAGATTATACCTCTGTGGTTTGACTGATTGTAGTGGTCAGATCGTATTATGGGGATCGCTTAAAGGTAAATCCACAATTATTGTGTGGAAGCCTTCTAGTTGATTTTGGGCTAGATACCCTGCCCGTACGTTTGGATCGGACTGTCGACTGTACCCTCCCAAGGGCTAACTGTGAATTGGTAACCTTAGTAGCCATAATCTTTAGGGCCTTACACAAGGTGACAGTGAAGGGAAGTCTCACTGTACTTGGAGCAGACATTGGTCAAACTCACTCGGGCTCCTTGGAGGGTAAATCCACAATTACTGCGTGGAATCTTTCACCAAGGCGTAAGTCCGTTAAGCAAGTCTCCATTGTAACTGTTCCACTATATCCCCACCCCTTCTTGACTTTATCACGTGACGTTGGATTTCATCACCAACTAGTACGGTCATCAAAAGAAGTCCCTGTTTGCTTGGTTGTGATTCTTAGATTTTAGTAGCGTATGTTGTTTCTTTTCGGTAGTTGGCCATAGATCTTTTTCGCCGACTCTTTTTTTCCAACATCGACCCTCCACACTGTTCGCAAAGGGTACAGGGACTTCCTCCAGAAAATATGGAAGGGAACACCCCTTTACCCCCTCATTCTATGGAGGAATCTCCTCAACAGAGTGAGGTTCAAGATACCACAACTTCCCAAGAAGAAGTTCCCACTCCTATGGAGAATTTTCGAATTGTTTCAGAGTCTCCGGAGGCTTTCCAAATTCCGGAGGGATATGAACGACATGTCCTCCAACTGAATTCAGTTGGTGAATTTGTCGTCATCAATCCTTCTAACATTCCGGCTGGGTCTCGTTCAAACCCATTAGCCGATGACCCCTTTTGGACCGCAAACATTGTTCGAAGTCCACTGCGCATGGTGCCGGATCTTTATGGAATAGGGATGGGTGCTGACGCACCTATCACCTACACCGTACCCCTAAACCATTTTACTGGTACTAACGTCTTTGTGGCCACACCATCCGTTGGTCCGAACACATCGTCAGTTGGCCCAAGGTCTACTTTTCCTCTCCAGACGACCCACTCTACAATGGTCCCTCATATTCCGACCATTCCCACCGGTAATGCGGTGGTTAGCCAAGCTGCTATTGGCACACCAGTAACACCAAGACCTACATCATCACTCCCTTTTGGGTACAGAGCACTGAATTTTTCCACTGCCACTACTACCCAAGTTATTTCGGGAAGTTCCATACCTATCTAACAACCCGGAGGGACCGGTCTTGGTGGTCTTAACCCATTCGGCAGTACCGGTCAGTCCTTTGCATCTGGTTCTCAAATTCCGGGAACTCTACCTCAAGCTGCGAGGCATCCTCCCACTGGAGGAAAACTTCCATTCAGGGGGCACCCTCATGCTGGGGGGTAGCCTCAATCTGGAGCCTACCATCAACCGTATGGAAAAAATGTGTCTGCCACACCTAATCCGTGGAATATCCCTTTTCCAGGAAACCCACAATTCTCAGTAGGACACAATTCTCAAGCTCCACAATAACCCCCTTTTGGAAAAACCCCAAATCTAGCTTATAATCCTCAAAACCCATACGGTTATCCTCTGCTCGCACATGTTTCTCAAAACACCTCAAATCCTGTGTACCCTGGTCAACACCAACCTCATACAAGAGGGCCCACTAGTTACAATTATCCGCATAACCTAGTGTATGGCCCTACCTTTTCTATCAACCTTGGATCTTCCAGACTTGTCTCGGTTAATGAATGATCCTATTTATCATTCTCCGGTTTGGCCATCTATTCCAGCTAAACTTCCTTCTGATATCCCAAAATTCGACGGAAAGTCCGGAGAAGACCCAAACAACCACATAATGACTTTCCATTTGTGGTGCTCATCCAACTCCCTCATTGATGATTCTATACGTTTGCGTCTTTTCCAACAAATGATTATGGGTTCCATGGAAAAATGGTATATTGAACTACCACGTGCCTCTTTTCACGATTTCAACTCCCTCACCATGTCCTTCCTCACACATTTCCAACTACCCATTCAATACGAGATGGGTACTGAACTATTGACCTCCCTTCGTCAGACAACCTCCATACATATCTCCGATCATATTCATGAATGGAGGTTGTCTGACGAAGGGAGGTCAATAGTTCAGTACCCATCTCGTATTGAATGGGTAGTTGGA
>JASDQU010307237.1:66981-80604 GCA_032191745.1 Picea mariana
TATGGGTGAGCCACACTCTTACTCTGCACAACTCACTTATATAATTAGACAAATTGTTGAAAATATTGATACTTAGTCATTTAAGCATACATCCATGAACATGTGAAACAAAGAGAACCCTTGTGAAACAAACAAGAGACAGACACAAATATAGTGCGGGTGGCACAAGATGTGCCTAACACCCGACTAAGTCTTATTATTTCAAAATAGTTACAATATGAGCACTACTGGCTCGGTTTACAACTAGGGATGAGTCGCACGACTCTCCTCACCAAGACACTCATTCATAGATTTTTCCCACCAAGACTCTTTGTCACAACAATTTTATCAACCCTACAGTGCACCCCAGACATGCACCCACCACAGACTTACTGCCTCTTCTTTGTCGCAAGACTTCACCAAGATAACACATAATTGTCGTTTTGCCTCATAACATGCCTCACCTAGACCTATGATAGGACTTCACCACTTCACTCGTGCATCCCCCATAATGGCTACTTGTCTTCCATGCCTTCACAACTCTGCCTCAGTCACTTGGCTTGATCTCTTGCCTCATCATCTATGCCTTCCTTGGTTGTGTGCCCTTGTGTTCTGTTGGTTAATTTCTTGTCTTATCTCCTTTCTGAGTTTATTGACCCACGGTTCATGTATGTTCAGGTTTCCAAAAAAGCCTCTAAAAATATCGGCCCTTCTGGTAAACTAGAAGGAAACACAGCGCACGGGGTGCACGGTGTTGTCTCACCCAAGATAGTCTTAATGCGTGGCTACAATACTCATGTGTTTATAGCCTAGGATTGATTGAGAGATCTGATCACTGTGGATTAAGAGTGCTACTATAATTTATTAACACATAATATTGTTATCATGATATAAGCAATAATATACTAACTCATTCATTCATCATATCAATATCCACTAAAAGATAATAAAGACACACATGCCTTCAATCACTTAACACAAATGTTACCATGGTTCACCCCCTCGTGGGATACGACCACAAATATTTGGCTCTTGGCTCTTTTATTATCGCCGTTGTGTCATTCCAGCGTCGTGCGCTTTACAATTCCCTTCAGCAGGGTTGAGATATATTATGAGGCAGAGTAGATCGCACTAGGCTCCTCAGCCTGCGATCTAACCCTCGAGATTTACCCTCTTCCCTCCTTTCTATCCCAACAACTAACAAAAATAGGTCATACAACAAAATATTACATATCGACTTGTTACTACCCTTCTCTCTATAATAACGACTAGTCTTCACAATAAGCAGGGCCCCTTCTGATACCTAAGTATATATATTAATATGTTTTTGGTTCTTCATCCATTACAATGCATTATAAAAACCCTAACCCTAACATTGTTAGGTATTCCATGCATGCACGTGTGTTGTTCTTCCTTCCAACTTTCTCTATCCTTGTGCACGCCTTATTTCCCAAAATTGCCTTGCTTTCCACTTTGGTCTGCTTCCAACAGGCCCCCAACATTGACATGTGGCTTGTCCCGAGCCACTTAACAAAAATATTCGATCTCCCTGGAGATCACTTGGAATTTTTCATTGAGATCTGTTGCCTGTGTTTGTGCTTGAACGGTCTTCTCCTTGAGTGTTTCCACTATCTGGACTGCAATTTCATCACTAATCAATTTCACGCACTCTTCCTAGGTATGTGCTATATGTTTCTTTATTTCCTCTGCCTGTGATAGGACTTTTGCTGCCCTCTCTTGAAATGGTTCCATCTAAGCCTGGCGCTCTTTCTTTTGTGTTTGTGCAATGGTGAGTTCTGCTTGTATTTTATTCATGTCCTGCGCCCCTTTGACACGCTCTATGATGAAAATTGTCTTATGCCTCTGCTTGAGGTCCTGTATAGTTGTGATTATTCTTTCTTCTTCCTTTTCCCACTTCTGGACTTTCTGATCCTCCTTTAGCTTTGTCCAAAGCTGTGCTGCATTCTCGAACAAGTCAGTTGTTGTGATAACCTATCGCTCTATCTCTTGTAGTTGATCTACTGCTTCACACTTCCTTTGCTCCTTTACTGCTGGTGGAGTAGTGGGTGTGAGCTGCTCACAGAGATTCCTTATCTACTTATGATATTAATCGATTTCCTACGCAATCTAATCAATCTTTTTCGCTGTTGTAAGTTCATCTATCTGCATGGTATTTGGAATCTTCTCGTAAGTTCATGCGACTTTCTTCTCCAATCCATTCCAATGCTCCCTTTATTCTTGGCTTTCAAGCTTAGCCTACTCACATATTATTTCTAGCACATCCTTCTTCTCTGTTTCCTTCTGTAACTCAGCTAAGCTTGTGCGCGCCCGAGACTGTACCTATTGGGTAATGCTCACCTGTAATTTTTGTAGAGCCTTGGATGGTATCCACGACAATACCAATTGCATTTTTCTTAAGTCCTTTAGGGGTGTCTGCCCCACCATCTCGTCCATGTGAAACATACTGGGTGTGATGTGGAATGTTGCTCTCAGCTGCAGTATTGTATAAACTATATATCGCTCTCCTTCTTCCAGTATTTCTTATGTCTTTGATGTTGATGGTCATGTTTCCATGTTGTTGCTTGTTGTCTATGCTTCCTTGATCTTCTTGAGGAAATTTTGCATGTCTGCCATCTCCTCCTATATCCTATCCATGTGGTGCACAGCATTGTCAAAATCCGTAGCTATACAATCCTGAACAATTCATGCTACCATCTCGGCATCATCCTTCGTGATTGTCTATTCCAGAGGTGTTCTTTACGCCTTCATTTTCTTATGTGCACCTCCCATATGAGTCACTGGTCTCTTATTAAGGTCCGGTTCTTGGGGATTGGGACTTGGTGTGGTCCCTTGCGCGGCCTCGGTCTATTTCGGTTGTTCTTTAGCTAGCTATGTATTCTCCTTCTTCCTCTTCTAGGTTCCCATCTTCGTTGTGCCTTCATTTATTTTCTTTGTCTTTGTTTGGCCCATCCTCCATTTCGTGGGCACTGGTACTTCTTAAGGTTGTGTTTCTCCCTATGCTACCTCTTCTTCTACTGTCCTTTCCGAAAAGTCTTGTGTGAGGACTGGAATATTCCGCCCGTCTTCCTAGTCTTTGATCACCATGCCAATGTCACCCTCTGTGATATAGTAGTGCATTTGTAGCCATTGTTTGTTGAGGTCCTTCTGCGCCTGTATCCACATCACATGTCGCATGGCCTTGAAGTTGGTGATGTTTCGATACTGTACGATATCATGTCGTGTGATCCTCCACATGTTGGAGATGACTTCTTGCAGGTCGTGAAGGTATCCTTTGAATATGGCTGCATTCATTTTCTTGTGCTTGGCATCTGACTCAACACCAATTGATGAATACCTCGCTCCATAATTCGGCTTTAGTCTAGTGTCGAATAATGTGTAACTCGGTTCCTTCCATCCTATGATAGCTATCAACATGATTAGCCATGAGTAGTGAAATTTTGTTCCTATATCTTGTGCATCCTTACAGTCATCCATGACTAAGTTCAAGAGATAGGGTACCCAACTCACTCTAGTGCCCTTGACGCACTGAGCTACAACTGTGGTGACCCTAGCCAAAACTTCCTCCCTATGTCACCTTCTCAACAGTTTGTAGGACAAGATTTTTGTAGCCATTTGTGTTGCGGCATCATTTATTCTCTTGATTATGATTCCTCGCGTCCCCCCTATCAGTACCATATTTCTTCTTCATTTCCTCCACAAGTGCTTTATCCTTTGACTGATCATCGAGGAATTGTGCAAGATCCATGCCCCGAGATCGAAATCCTGTGATGTGCGCAATAAGCTCTACGTCTATAAAGATGAACTTGTCCAACCAAATGTCCCCACCATGTGTGGCTGCTAACAATTGTTTGACACAACTGCTTGCGTACTGACCTCTTCCAAAGTGTGGTAGATTTAATAGACCTAAAATCCATGTTTTCTCCAACCCTATTTCCCATTGGAGTGGTTGGTCAATTATTTCCCCACTCAGATTTATGCCCACAGTCTCTAAGTATACTCTCCTTGAAAATTCTGGAAACTTGTCTGTGTCTGCTACATCATGGTATGAGTATTTTAGCTTGTCGATCTCCCCTAGAAAGCTTGATTCCACTCATACCCCATCTGGTATACATGGTAGAACGAGGGCAGTGATGGGTTTCTTGCGAGGTTACCTAGGTACCTTTTGCTTGTCTTTCTTCGGTGGTGGCTAGCTCGAGGTGCCAGAGGTGACCATTTGTACTTTGGAATACCATTCTGGCCAACCCATGACATCTTCTATTATTACCTCTAGTGGGTGTTCTGACATGATGGTTTGACACTCGTCTGGCTTGGCTACTACTTTCTGATTCGTCGTTGTTCCATTGACTCTTGGAGCTACTTAGGTTTTCTCTGGTTGTGCCTCCTTCAGGGTTTCTGCATCCTGGTTCTATCGCTCTTGTGCCTCTGAAAATGTATCTACATCCATGCCCTCCGGTGCTAGCTATTGGGTTTCTTCCACTACAGGTGTGGGGTTCACTGGTGTTGTGTTTGGGGATGGAATTTTGTCGACATTGATGATCTCTGGAGGTTGTTTTTTGCCTTCTTCCAATTGTACTCATGACCTAGTTCTAACCTGGGGTTGTATGGCACTATGGCTTGCTTCTACTTGCTTTGGTGGTGCCATAGTAGTGAATTTTGATTGCTTATTGGGGTCCATGGCTTCTGCAACCTCTGTGAAGTTTTCTCCGTTCTCTATATGTGCTCTTGCTCTCTATTTCTTCTCCAGTGTCGTAATAGACTATTTTCTCTCGCATCCGTGCTTTGTATGGGCATCGTATGAAATTTTTTGAAGATGATTCCTTTATGAAGGGTCCAATGAACCTCCAATACCTTCGTACTTTCCATTACTCTCCCTCACCATCTCCAATTGGCGTGATTAATGCAGCATCCTATCGGTCATTTCCGGCATTCAATTCCGCATAACTTCATCATTTCGTACTTCTTTTCTCGTATTTTTGTTTCCCTCTTGTTTCCCTTTTGACCTGGTTGTTATCCTTATCCTTTCCAAGTTTTTATTCCTAAGCGTGCGTGCTCCTTCTTCTTTTGGCGCACTTTGCCTCTGTTAAAATTCTGGGTTTTTTTTTTTCACTACACAGTGGGTGGTCGACTGTCTTTGTACAACTTCAGTCACCTCCCATTGATAATCCCTCTGATTTATGAACCTGATAAGTCTTTCAACTGTACTTCTCCTCCATCTGTGACAGTTTTTACTTCGTACAGTCCTAACTAGTGCATTCTTAGCTTTTCTAAGTGTTGAAATCACTTGTTTTCATACATCAACACTAGATCTCCTTCCTTGAAGGTTTTCTTCTTGATGTGTCTATCATTCCAAGCTTTGTCCCTTGCTTTCTGAACTTGGTGGTGAAATCCTGCTAAGATCTGGTCTTCCTCCATGGTCAACAACTGGTTTAGTCTCTCCTATACTGTGCCTCGTTCCGTCATGTGTGTAATTGTTGCTGCGTGCAAACTGGGTACCATAACTTCTAATGGCACCACTGCTTCTTGGCCATATACCAGTTTGAATGGAGTGTTCCCTGTCAAATTCTTGCATGTGTTCATGTAGGCCCACATTACTGCTGGTATTTTTAGGTCACAATCATCCCTGATGACATTACAGATCTTTGTCACTGCATTCTCCAATATTTTGTTAAATGCCTCTACTGTGTCATTTGCATGTGGGTGATATGGCTTTATCCTCTGATGATGGACTTCAAACTCTTCGGTCATAGTGTTGATAGTGATGTTGATGAAGTGTGTGCCTTGGTCACTCATCAAAACTCTTGGGCATCCAAATCTAGTGATTACTTGTTCAAATTGAAAGTGTGTTGTTGTTTCTGTGTTGAAATCCTTTACTGGTGTTGCTTCCACCCATCTTGTTAGGTATTATGTCGCGGTAATGATGTACCTGGATCCTATTCTCTTTGTTGGTGGGTTGATTGGTCCCACAAATTCTATCGCCCATTTATCGAATGCATGTAATGTTACTTGTGTTCATAGTGGCATCATGTCTCTTCTATTGGGTTTACCTACCCTTTGACAAGCATTTCATCTTTGGATGTACTCCTTCGAGTCTCTTTGAATGGTTGGCCACCATAGTCCTGTGTGCAATACCTTCTGCGTGTTAGATTTTCCTGCATAATATTCTCCTATTATTCCCTCATGGGCTTCTATTAAGACTCTTGGTCTTTCTTCTTCTAACACATATCTGCGTAGGATGCTATCTGTGCCCATTTTGTATCAGTGTCATGCGATCAGATGATAGTCTGCAACCCAGACTACCAGGTTTTTCTTTTGCATGGTGTTATATTCCTGCAGTGCGGTACCTGTGCCTAAGTACTGAATGATATCTGCAAAGTATTCATCAACGATCTGGACTGAAAATAACTGTGTGTCTGGGAAGTTGTCCTCTAAGTTGTCATGTTTCTTCTCCATTTGTGACCCTTGATAGGTGGTCAGGTCCTACATTCAATTCTTTGGATTGACTATTACTTCGAAGTCAAATTCTTGAAATAGAAGTAACCATCGATAGATTCTCACCCCCAACACTGGCTTGTTGACTATGTGTTTCAGGGCTGAGTGATATATGAACATCTTAAAGTGCTTTCCCAATAAGTAATGTCTAAACTTCTGTAGTTATGGACCATTGTTAGGCCTTCTCTTTATGTGGTGTTGTAGTTTTGTGCTTATTCTGATAGCTTTATGCTCTCAAAGACTATAGGGTGCTCTATCTCTCCCATTCCTGGCTGTGCCAAGATAGCTCCAAGGGCTATGGCTGATGCATATACATGTACATGGAATGTCTTCTCTTAGTCTGGAAATACTAATATTGGTGTGATGACCATTTTTTCCTTCAGGGTATCTAGATCGTGTTGAAACTCATCGTTCCACTGAAACTTTGTATCTTTTCTTAACAATTTTTCCATTGGCGCGGTAATATGCACGTATCCTTTGAAGAAATTTCTATAGTATCTTGTGTGTCCCATTGTCGCTCTTAGCTGACGGGCTGTTTTTGGTGGTGGCAAGTTAACAATTACTACAATCTTTGCAGGATCTACTAGTAAACCTTGTTTGCATACTATATGACCCAATAGTATCCCAAATAGTGTTCCGAATATGCATTTCTTTATGTTTAATGGTATCTGGAATTGTCTACATCTTTATAACATCAGTCATAACAATTCTACATGTTCTTTCAATAGACTATAGACTGTCCAATCATCCAAGTATACCTCGAGAAACTGATGGATGAATTCCTTAAATGCGACGATGAATACTCTGGAAAATATTGTTGGTGCATTGTTCAGTCCAATCGACATGACTGTGTACTGGTAGGATCCCCATTCTTTTGCAAATGTTGTATTGTATCTGTCTTCAAGTGCTATCTTGATTTGATGGTAGCTTGAGAATCCATCAGTGAATGAGTAAGCTTTGTTTCCTCCTACATTCTATAACACTTCATCTGTGAAAGATGTAGGGAACGGGTCATGTAGGCATGCATCGTTCAACTTTCTCAAGTCGATGCATATCCTTATTCCTCCTTGTTTTTTTTCCTGCACTACCATCAGGCTTATCCATTCTGATTCCTCGACCGGTTCTATGATTCCGACTTCGAGCATCCTGTCAATCTCAGCTTTAAATTTCTTCTTATTTATTGGGTTCAATATGTATGGTCGTTGTCTAATCATTCTTGCATCATCTCTGAGTGGTATCTTCATTTATCCTAGCTCTCCTACTATACCTTTCATATCTGTAAACTTCGTAGGAAACAGGTCGCTATACTCGTGCAGTAACTCTGTTATGCTTTCTACCATTTGTTCATCCCAATAATATCCAATGCTAGCCATTTTTGGGTTCTCAATTGTCCCAATGTTGACTTTGTTTATCTTGATCGGCGTGGAAATAACTTCTAATTCTATGGGTGGACCTTCCACTTCTCTTTTGCCTTCTTCTTCCTCGATCTGGATATCGCGCGGATCGTCTTCATCTAGTGCTTCCTCCTGCACATGGTAACATGAAAACAGTTCTTTAACTATCTACTTGTTCTGATGTTCTTCTGTTATAAATTCGAATTATGGGTCCTTGATGAATATCACCCCTCTTATATATTTAAGAGTTGCATCTATGTTGGGGTTCTCATGCTCGAATGAGAAAGTGATTGTAAATTTCTTCTTCAATGTCGTCCAGGTCAAAGTTCCTTTGCGCAATTCCTGGTCTGTATACCATCTCACTGGTATTCCCTCTAGAGTCTATATGAAATGATGAGGCCATTACTCAGGGGGTGTCATTTTCCACAGTTTCTTGCACTTCTCCAAGTGTACCACTGGTGCCCCCTATCCCTCATACTTATGTTGCTTGTTGTCTTTCTTTTCTGCATCGAACCTAATGCGCAGTAACCGCTTACACTGGTACCAATCTGTGATTGTCTCTTTGTGTGTGCCCCACCATCTTGCAGGTGTGGCCTTGAGAGCTATATCAAGTGCTAATAGTCTCTAATTCTCTAAAACGTCATCTTTATACTGTGCTAAGAATGTTTCCAATTCATTTATTTCGTGGAATCTAGGTGGTTCCCTTATCTCCATGCCTACCCATCTTACTACATGGTCTATTCGTGCACATCTTCTCGTGGAAACTTCGTGTAACCTTTGTTTCCAATTCTCTAAATCAGTGTCTGAGTCTGTCGCACATGAAGTAATTCTCTGCCAATTCAGTACTCCGTCTATAGTTGGGTTTACGTAATCCTCATCGAGCACAGTTGTTATGTACAACTGCATGATTTTCTCTAAGTCTAAGCAAGTAGGTTCTACAAACCTTTCCCCTTCGGATGGGTCTAATAGCACAATTACCCTGTATTCCCCTAACTCAAATGTCATTTTCCTTGTCCTGAGATTGATTATGGCCTGGTTGTCAAATGCCCAATCTAAGCCAAGCAACGATGGATATGGTGTTGTGTCATCCACTATTTCAATGACTTCAAAGTCTGTTTAGTGCACACTCCATCTAGGTCTATTGTCACTCCTTTCAGTCTATCGATTGGTAGAACTTTGTGTTGGTTTTTTAGTTTCAGTTGAACAGGTGAATATCCTAATGTGGTCTCTCCCATACATTGCCATTTCTTCTTTAGTAATGCATTCACTTCAGATCCTAGATCAAGTATGATGTCTCCCATATTGAAGTCTCCAATGTTTGCATTCAGTCTGAACTCCCTACTTGTTCTTCTCCTGGTACGTAGGTGATTGATTGTCTTTTTTTCTAGTTTGCCTTTCGTCTCCATACTACATTTTTCTAATATGTTTTGCATTATTTTCATAGATGATGGATCATTTAATACTTTGACACATGATTGCAACAATCCTTTGATTGTACTTACTTGTCCCAAGGGTTGCATTTCATTGGTGTGATCTAATATCGAAGGCATCTCATATTCTAGTGCTTCCTTGATTTGTTGCGCGGTTGAAGTCGACGCCCTGTCTTCCTTCTGAAATTCTTATCTTGCTTGCTTAAATATATCCTTCTCCTTCTGTGTGTCGAACTTCTTCCTTGGTTTGGCGTTCTTCTTCACCCACTGATTTTGTATTGGTTCCTTTTGGACTGCATCGTTTCCTATTTTGGATCCTCCACGAGTAACAATGTTGATGTTCCATCCTTCGTCCCTCACTTTGGCTTAAATCCACCAAACATTCTGGTTGTTCTGATTCATTTTTTCCTTAATATTTACTATTAGTGTCAGACATTCCTATGTATCATGGTCCGATACACGACAATACATACAAGTTGTTGGTGGAAGCGGAAATTCTCTTGCATAATGTTCTGGTTTTTCACAATTATGACATACCACTAGTCCTCTACCTCATCCAAAACCTCCTCTCGCTCGTACTCCACCTCTATAGCCTACTCGATCTCCTCTCAGCGCGTTGTACTGAGGCGCCTGGTTGTACTGCGTGGTATTCTACTGAGGTTGTGATGCGTTGTACTATGGTTGTGTGGTATTATAGGGTTGTTGCGTAGTAATATATTGTTGTTGCACAGTGTTGTATGGATATGAAAATTGGTTAAGATGTGGTGTGGCTTTCCCACTCATCATTTCTTCCTGCACTCTATATGTATCCGATGTCCTTTCTCGCATCAACTCAATAGTTCTACAATCTTTGTCATCGTGGCCCACTCACTTGCAAAAGTTGCAATATGAACTCTTTGGGATTGTCTGGTATTTCTGCATCATTGAATAGTGATATGGATCGTGACCCAGTTTCTTGCAGATTTCGCACCATAGTCCTCCTGTTGGTAGCGGATTTGGCATTCCTGTTTCCATATACTGCGTGAATGTTGGACATTCGTTCTTGTGGTGTCCTTTTGTCTTGCATGTAGTATGCCAAACGACTTCTCATTTATCCTTATTCTTATTCTAGTTGAGTTGGAACGTTAAGTTATTCAAATCCTCCTTTAGTTCTTCGATAGTTGTATTTGTCTACTCATATTGGTTTTCTTCCAGTTGCAAGGCTTCCTGCAGAGCCTCTGCTTGCGTTTGAAACTTTTTTTGTCGCAATGGATACTTTAAGTGTGGTAACAGTGAATTGACAAATAAGTTCCTATGTTGCATATCGGTCATGAGATATTTCAACTTTTCCTTCAGTCGCTTGAATCTCTGGTCGATATCCCATACGGATTCTAAGGTTTTCTGTCTAATTTTGATCATCTTGTTCATGTATTGATCCTCTAAACTTGGCTTATGGAACTCGTTGATCAACAGTTTCTTGATGTCCGCAATTTTTCTCTTTGTCCCTAGTGGATTGTTTATAGCTAAACTCATATACCAATCCAATGTGTGATCCCTTAGTGTAAACGCTAGCTGAGCCAGCTTAGTATATTCATCTGTGATTTGTTTTTCTTCCCAGATCTTTGCATGGATGAAAAAATGTTTCTTTGGGTCCGCTAATGCTTCTCCTTTAAATTCTAGTAACCTGATGGTGGGATTGTGTCCTACCATTCTAAATGTTGAACTACTACCTCTGCACGGTGTAGATACCTGACTAGTGTTGCCTGAACTGGATCCTCCAGATGTTTCTCCTTGCGTATATGTAATTCTTGTTGTCTGACTTCTTTCAAACTTTGGTTGTCTAAACGATGGCGTTCTCTTTGGTGTGCTAGTCGCACATGGGTTTATGGGTTCCACACTGAAATTAATATGGATAGGATTGATTCCTTCTTTTCCCGTTCTTGGACCTCTTGTCTTCCTCTCATATGTTGCATGCAGGATTTCCTCAATCTGCTCCACATCCCAAAGATTCTATACCTCTTATTCATCACTTTCCAAGCCTTCCCTCGTGGCTACGACTCTCTTCTTGGCATTCACCTTGTATTGGTAGGGTACTCCGCTACACATATTTCCAGTTGTCACCAATATCCACTTGATCTGGTCGTCATNGGGTTCCTCCCTATTTGCCTTTTCCTTTCCTCCTTCCATTTATCCTCTTTTTGTCAATGCTTTCCCCCTTCCCCCATGCACGCAGGTAAGTTTAGTTGTTTGATGCCATTGTCATTACACCTTTGTTGTATAAAAATATCTTAATAGAAGTATACATCAATATAATGTACCTTCCTTGAGGTCCTCATAGAAACTATTTCTCCGCTGCGATGTACGACTTCGTTGTATCTACTCCAAACTCTGTTATAAAGCCTGCCACAATACTGTCGAGTCAAAAGTCTCCTGCACGGGTGAATTTGTTGTTTACTTGATGTAACTGCTTGATCTGTACTAGGGTCCACTCTAACTATCGGATCTAGTTCGTGGCATGGTTATCCTTTAACCTTAGTATCCACTCCTGCAATAAGTGTGGAAAATCATAGAAAAAGACTTCATGCAAATAAGTAAACATGTATTTCTCAAGATATTTGTGGGGTGTTATTCTAGAATTTTTGTTATCTTTCTGTGAAAACTCCAACTCGTTTGTCCTTAGCTAGCTTTCAATATCTACTTTTTAGGAATTCCACAGTCTCAACATTCCCTTCTAGTGGCTCATTGTGTTGATATTATGGTAGCTGCGGGAGGTATTTACCTTCACGTGTAAACTTGACGAGGATAGAATACTCCGGGAAGCAAGAAGAAACCCTAAGGATTTGGATAATAACCCTAGAATACATGTCAGCTCTAGAGGATAATTTATATTAGGTTATTAGCCTCCAGGAGAAGAATTCGGCCAGAAATAATAATATATAATGAATAGACAAATACCTAGAATGAGAAGTCGACCAGAAATAATAATATATAATAAATAGACAGATACCTAAAATGAGAAGTCGACCCAGGAAATTAGCCAGAATTAGTATAAATACTCATTCTAGTAGGCAGTCTCAGAATTGCAGAGAAGCACTTGTGTGCACTACAGTTGCCCAGTTTTTGCATAGGTTTGGAGGAGAGATGTTGTTGCAGCTTTTGTAGCTGCCAGTTATGCTTGGACTATCTCTTGGCTAGGGTTTGGACTATCTGATCATCTCTTGTTGGTGTGTTATCCTTGTGGAAAGGTGCACTACCATTTGTTTGTCTATCTAGCCTAGGGTTTGCTTCCAGAGTGATTCTCTATCACAGTTAAGGTGCTCGGAGGGTGGCTTCGGCCTATGGTTGGGTGACAATAGAGATATTGTCAATGGTAAAACGAGAACAATCCTTCATATTCTAACAGGTTATGGGCTCACACCTCCTTCATTCAGTCTAACCGCTAGAAGGAAACATAGCCATAAGGATATTAAGCTCATTGAAGAACTGTCGCTAGGGTTTCTAACAGGAGCAATCACCAAAGCACTACAGCTAGGGTTACTAGCAGGGGCAGTTGTAGAAACCCTAATCCTCTCTTTGAGACACCTTAAGTGAAGAGATTGACCTAATCTCCAAATAGATCAGTGCACCCTATCCTAGCGCATATCCTGGTACTCTTAGCAAGCTAAGACGTCAAGTTTGAGTTTTTGGTCAAATCTAGGGTTTGACCAAGTCAAAGAAGCCATGACTTATTCTATGAAGTCAGAGAACAAGTTAGATGGAGATTCTAACTTCAGAGTGTGGAAGACAAGGATTGACCTCATCCTTGCCAAGAATAAAGTGTTGGATATCGTGAAAGGAAAGATCGTGAAACTAGAGTTTGAAGAAGGAAAAGAGAAGGAACCGTAGAAGATTGTAGATATGGAGAAATTCAAAGACAGTGACATCAATGCTATGAGTATTATAGTGGAATCTATAAAATACCACTTGATACCCTACATCTCCCATCTTGACTCATCGAAGAAGATGTACGATGCCCTAACAAATCTCTTCTCGGTCAAAAACATTGGAGAAGTTATGAGTCTAAAGAATGAGCTCTGTGACATGAAGATGAATGATGAGGATAGAATAACATCATACGTTGTGAGGATCTCCCAGTTAAGAGATGAACTATAAGCTATTGAAGAGATCATTTCAGAGAAGGAATTGGTAAACATAGTACTCAATGGTCTTCCCAAGATGTGGGATGCATTTTCTGCAAGCATGAACAGAAGAAAGGAGTATCCTACATTTGAAGAACTTTGGACTTGTTGTGCTCAAGAAGAATCCAGGATCAATGCAAAAGAGAAACTCCA
>JASDQU010307238.1:0-12748 GCA_032191745.1 Picea mariana
AAAATACACTAAGGCCAACAATATATATTGCATGCCTTAAAATTGACACTTGTCACTTTCAAAACTAGCTTAAGCCACTTGGTGACTCGTTCCCTACACTCGAGAAGTTAGGATAAAATAAATATCCATAACTTACACTTTTTCGGAAATATTATTAAAATATTTCCTAGGACTTAAGTCTCACCCCCTTTTCCCTTTTACAGTGGAGTTAACCCCCCGTCTCTTTTCTTCTGAGTCTCTCTACATGCAACGATGTAATATTATATTAATAACTTGAGTATGATTACACTTTACATGGATAGGAGCATTGACCTATCTGTGTCCCGACTCACTATCCTCATAATCACATAGGCTCTCTGGCCTCAATNTAATATTATATTAATAACTTGAGTATGATTACACTTTACATGGATAGGAGCATTGACCTATCTGTGTCCCGAATCACTAGCCTCATAATCACACAGGCTCTCCGGCCTCAATACATATACATCCATATATATACATATATATAACTCAGCTCAGTGCACACTCTTAGGTCATTCCCACACACTTACCCAAGTGCATGCAACACTGTGAAATGTGCACACCCTTTCTTTAATGTGCAACCACAAACACTTACCCAGGTGCGCACATCACTATGAAATGTGTGCACCCTGTCTTTGATAACAATTCATGTGCACTACTTCGGTGCACACAACACCAAAACTTAGTGCCAATGGCTCACCAGCCTATATGTACATTTACACTTACAACTAGTACCAATAGCTCACCAACCTATATGTACAATTACAAAGGGTTAGGATTAGGGACATTACATTTCCCTCCCCTTTATTTATGCACTGTCCTCAATGCATCATATACACAGGTACATACAAAATTTCAAAAATTCTCAAAAAGATGTGGATACTATATCCACATAGCATCCTCGCGCTCTCAAGTTGCATCCTCAGAACCGTATCAGGTCCATTGGACTTTTACCAGCTCCATGGCTCGATTCTGGAGTTGTTTGATTGTCCGATCCAATATGCAAATCGGTCGCACTCGGAAATCGCCTTCTGGCTCCACCTTAATCACATTCCAATCAATAATATGATTAACATTAGGTACGTAATTATTAAGCAATGACACATGGAGAAATTATGAATACAAAAGGATGTAGGAAATGCAAGCATATATGCGACAGGAGCATTCCTCTCTAGGATTTCAAATGGCCCACAGTAGCACGCTGCCAACTTAGAACAATTCCCCAACTTCAAGGAACTGTGTTTGGCTTTCACTTTTAAGAACACATGGTCGCCCACTTTAAATACTCTGTGGGTTCTGCCTTTATCTGCGCAACTTTTCTTCCAACCCTGGGAAGCCTTTAAATTATGCCTTATCTTTACCACCTCCTCTTCCATTTCCCAAAGCAAATCTAGCCCAACTATTGCGCGGTCTGCTAGGTTGTCCCAACTCACTAGCGTGTTGCACTTTCTACCATAAAGTGCTTCAAATGGGCTCATCTTTAAAGATGATTGATACCCATTGTTGTAAGCAAACTCTACCAAGTGAAGGTAGTCTTCCCATTTTTATGGTTTATCCATCACATACATCCTCAACATGTCTTCAATCACCTAATTTACCCTCTTTGTTTCTCCATCTGTCTTAGGGTTATATGTTGTGTTGAAATTCAGATTTGTTCCAAATCCTTTGAATAAACCTTTCCAAAAGTTCAAGGTGAACTTGGAATCTTTGTTAGACACAATTGTCTTAGGTACACCATGCAACTTAGCAATTTCTCGCATGTATATCTCAACAATGTCGGTTTCCTTGTGTGCTAACTTCTTTGGAATAAAATGGGCAGCTTTAGTAAACTTTTCCACCACCAACATAATAGAATCATGTTGCTTAACACTCCTAGGCAACTTAATTATAAAATCCATGGTTACAACTTCCCACTTCCACTCAAGAATGGGAAAAGGATGTAGCAAACCAGTTGGATTTCTATGATCAACCTTGACATTTTGACATTCAAGACATCTAGCAATAAATTCAACAACTTCCTTTTTCATACCTAGCCAAAAGTATTGTTTTTTTACTGCAACAATTGTCTTTTAGTAACCTGGATTTCCAACATAAGGAACCTTATGCATCTCTGACAATATCATACTTTTCAACTTCTAATAATTTGGCACATAGAATCTGTGTCTATACATGAGGATCTCATCTGCTCTTAGCTCATAACCTTCCAAATTATGTTGTCACATACCTTATTGTAAAGTCGCCTTTATGTCCACATAGCGTTGATCTAATTTGGCAACCTCTAAAATTTTGTCACACAAATCGGATTTGTACATGCTAACGGCTATAACATGCATCTCATGCACCCTCCTGCTGAGTGCGTCAACCACCTTGTTCTCTTTTCCTCTGATATGCTTTATGTCAAAGTCATACTCACTGAGGAATTCTAACCACCTTCTTTGTCTAGCATTTAAACTTGGTTGTCCAAATAGAATTTTAGACCACTATGGTCTGTCCTCAACTCAAATCTTTTACCCATGAGATGATGCCACCACATATTCAAGACATGCGCTATGGCTGCCAATTCCAAGTCATGAGTAGCATAGATCCTTTCATGCTCTTTTAACTTTCTTGATTTGTAGCATACCACATGCCCATTTTGATTAAGGACTCTGCCAAGCCCTTATTTGCATGCATCCATGCACACAACAAAGTCTGCATCTGGATCAACAATTCTCAAAATTGGCGCACTTGTCAGCAAACTCTTCAAGTGTTGAAAACTCCTTACACAATCCAAAGTCCATTCAAATTGTGCACCTTTCTTTTTCAAAGATGTAACTGGATGCACAATCTGTGAGAATCCTTCAATAAACCTTTTGTAATAACCTGTAAGTCCCATAAAGGACCTCACCTCTGCGATATTTCTTGGTGTCGGTCATTCCTCAATGGATTTTATCTTTTCTGGATCCACAACTATTCCTTCCTTGAAAATAAGATGACCCAAATAATGAATTTGTCGCTGATAAAATGAGCACTCGCTCAACTTTGCATACAATTAATGCTCCCTCAATACTTGCAGTACCATCCTCAACTGTTCCTTGTGATCCTCTTCAGACTTTGAGTAAATAAGTATGTCATCCAGAAATACAATGACAAACTTATCTAAACAACTTCTGAAAACTCCATTCATCAAACACATGAAGACAACTGGAGCATTTGACAACCTGAATGGCACCACTGTGAACTCATAATGTTTGTACCTCGTTCTAAAGATCATCTTATTGATGTCTTCTTCCTTAATTCTCACTTGGTGATATCCAGATTTGAGATCAATATTTGAAAATATCTGTGTGCCCCGCAGTTATTCAAAGAGGTCATCTATCCTTGGCAAAGGATACTTTTTCTTTATTATTACTTTGTTCAACTGCTTGAAGTCGATACAAAGTCTCATCGTACCATCCTTCTTCTTCACGAACAATATTGGAACACCCTAAGGTGACACACTTGGGCGTATATACCCCTTCTTCAAAATCTCTTCAAGTTGCATCTGCAACTCCTTCAGCTTTGGCATACTTGTCCTATAAGGATTCTTGTATACAGGTGTTGTTTCGGCCATCAAGTTTATAGAGAAATCAATATCTCTTTCTGGTGGAAATCTCGGTATCTCTTTAAAGACATCCTCAAACTCTTTAGTACTATACAGTCTTCAACATTTGGCACTTTATCCTTAGGTGCCCCTTCCATGTGCATTGCAAATACTTGACATCATTTCCTATAGTTTTTCTTCAATTGCAAGACTGAAATTTCTCTAATAGATACAACTCTTGGAATTCCTTGAACCGATCTTAAGTTCCCTTTCTCATCCAAGCAAGTAAATGCCTTATTATAATAGTCAAGGACAACATGGTGCTCGTCCATCCAATCCATACCAATGAGGAAATCATACAATCCCAAAGGTATGATATTCAAATCAACCTTTTTGCTTAGTCCATTCATCTCCATTGGACATGTCTTAACTATTTCATTAATTTTCCTTTTTGCTCCTATAGCTAATTTCACTAACCAAGGTTTTCCCAGCTTGATTCTTGGCAAAATGAATCTTTCCACCATCTTAGGATCTGGATAACTATGAGTAGCTCCTGAGTCAATTAAAATAGAAATGGGTTGATCATTAATCTTACCTTCCACCTTGATCACGTGTGACTAAAACTCAATTTGTTTGTTATCCAGTGCTGTGTAAATCCTAGGTGCATTTTTGCCCATGTCTTCAACTGTCGCAACTTATTGTACATTATATGCAATCTTCACTTTATCACCTCTTTGAGGGAAATCTCTACGCATATGATCCCCACCACAACCCCAACATTGAATAGGTTGTTTCATTGGCTTTTGCTCCACTATCTCCATCATTTTGGACTACTTAGGAGTTGGTTGTCCTTGTGGAGTATTTATGAAAAATAGTGGCTTAGCCCTCTTTTTCCTATGTTCCATCAAGATTTTCATCTTATCTTCCCAAGCCTTTTGGAAAGTCTGTCTTCCCCTTTGTTGCTCATAAAGGCATTTAGCACACCTTATTGTTTCCTCCAATGTCTTGGGGTAATCATATTGTATCTTGTCACTGATAAATGATGGCAGCCACTCAGATACCTCTGAATTTTAACTTGTTCATCCTTGATGAATGTGACATATTTCAGCAACTCTAAGAATATTCTTTCATACTCATCTATCGTCATATTCTTAAGCTTGAGTTCGAAGAACTCCTTCATTTTCTTGTCATAGTACCGCTTGGTTAAGATTTTCTTTTAGAAATACTTCTTGAACTCCATCCAAATAACTTTCTTTTCATCAATGTGTTGCACTTGCACAAACTGATCCCACCACATTGATGTTTTTCCTTTTAGTCGATAAATGGAAATTATCTTTCCTGCTTGCACAGAATAATTGTGCAACTGAAAGTGCTTCCTCATACCCAACAACCAAGTCTCTGCATCTTCATCCTTCTTGTGCTCACCGTAAAAGGTAGGAGGCTTGATCTTATTCATTTCTGCATGTAGCTCATCCAACCTTGTCCTTTTCTTATTTTTGTTTATAGGAGATGGACTTGAACTATTGCACTCTTTCCTAAATGAATGCTTTGGCGAGTGAGGTCGATGCCTACCAACACTTCTTGATTCTCTTATTTTCTCATCATAAGACCTACAACTACTTGACCTACTTGACTCGGTCTCCTTATCCATTTTATTTTCTATTATGTCTAGGCTCTGCATCAATTTGAC
Organism: Picea mariana; assembly: GCA_032191745.1. Classification (NCBI taxonomy): domain Eukaryota; kingdom Viridiplantae; phylum Streptophyta; class Pinopsida; order Pinales; family Pinaceae; genus Picea; species Picea mariana. The sequence goes on from JASDQU010307238.1 coordinate 5,277, forward strand.
ACTGAAGTCATATTGTTGCTCCTTGGCTCTCATAAGCCTTTCATTATCATCCTTATAGCTTGGTACATCTTTTTGCAATCCCTTTATGGTTTCTACCAAGTTCATTCGCTCCTCCTTGGATTTTGTACCATCAACACCCAAATCGACATACAATCCTTGAATTCATCATCAAGACAGTAAGTCCTCTATGCATCTTCCATGTTTTTGATCTTCTACGTTGATTTTGTCTTGCTCTAATCGTTGATAATTCTGCAAAATGTGCAGGCAACAAGATTTGTTAGGTGAATTCATGAGATAACTTCTTGAAAATTATGCACAATCTTGTTAGAATCCTTTCTTCCAAGACCCATGCATGCATTGGTATTCAAAACACACCAATGTGTGATGTCAATTTTTAACATATACATCGTGTATTAGTAATGTGCATGCACCACAAATTTGTTCTGTGCAGCCCCAAACATTCAGTGCGCACACCAATGCATCATTGTTTATTGCGTAGTTGCAGTGCCACACTCTGTAATATCATATATTTAGCATGCACATCTACGCATTCTTATTTAATGCGCACCAAGGAAACACTACGAGAAAATACTATTTTGAAGTTTTAAATTTAGGATTGACTAGATGAGAAAATACTATTTCCTACTATTTTTTGGGTGTATGGAGTCGACCAAGGACTCCTTTGACAAAGTGTAAGTATAACTAGGTTGATAGTTAGGGTTGTCCACTGCAAACCCTAGAAAATCTACCTAGTGCCTTACAAGCTTCACGATAGTTCAAGGGAAGATACTCCACTAGTAATCTTCCAAGATCTTTGAAGAAGGGACTTGTTCAAGAAAAATGGAAAGAGAGTGCACCACCGCCACTACAAAAGTACAACAACACTTGCAATCATTCATAAACAACATCCATCAAGATTAAGTGAGACCTTTTACTCAATAAATTGATTTATCCACGAAACCCTAGCCAAGAGCATCCATTTAATTTGCAAAGCATCCACAAGACATCATCCTCAATAAGTTGCTCTAGTTATCCATCCATAGCAAAAATAGAGAAGTAGAAGTAGTCGCGTAATCTTATCCATAAGTTGTAGCAATGATTTACAAATCAGAAGTGCTTCTCTATTTATATGAGAATTATGATGCTTCTTGTTCACCTCTGGCCCATATAAGTCCAATGTTGAACCAACAACTCTGATACCACAATGTAACATCCCCACCTCCCAGGCTAGGCCATGCTACTCCAAAAATGCTCTGACATTTCTCTGATACCACAATATAACATCCCCCAGCCTCCCAGGTTGGGCCATGTCACACAATCTCAACTTTTGTAACTATGAATAAACCAAACTGTAACATCACCCCACATACTACTAAACAATGCTACTCTGAAAATGCATTGTGCATATTTTATATTAAATCCTGGTCTGTGTATTAACTTGAAGTAATGCGTTCAACCTCAAACTAGGGCACTCCACACTAATTTTCTCCTTTTAAACCAACTTTAATTAATGGAAGTAACTAAAAATAATTGTGCACGAGTATACTAATCAAGCAACACTACCATGCACACAACCATCCGGGCGTCACACGCCAATTCTAATCTCCTTGTGTTCGGGGTCTATTTCCCTGTACTCACACATGAGTTCCATTGTCTTGTGCACATAAGCTACTTTCCTGCTCACCTAACCATTCAATCCTTGCCTTAGAGACTCATGACCAATATCAAAGGAAAACTTAACAATAAAAACTATCAATAATTGTCATACTCAGACACAACTAAAATAATAACGATCAACACCACACTTACATGTGCAAGCAACATTAGACAAAATAACAAAAAATACTTATATGCAACAACATACAAGAATTAACGCAAGTCAAACATAGATAGATAAGCACATAGTAAACGAGGCAAGCATATAAAGAACACTTATCTTTTATGAAAGTCACCAACTGTGCACAGAAATCAGATGTCCTCTCAGCCATAGACTGTATTTCTCATAAGCTTTCAACAACATGTCACCCTCGAGCCGGGGCTTAACTCCACCAGGGAAAAAGGGTTCCCAATGACAAGCTAAGGTCTTATTCTCAACAGAATTGCTCAATCCAAGGTGCCCATTGTTGCAACTAGCCTACAGTCTCTCATTCCCCACACACCTTTCACACCCAAGTGTTCCCCTTCTTTGCTCAACAGTCCCTCTGCTGCCCCACTTCCCTTCCAGGGTTACCAACAATAGGTCGGACAGGAAGTCTTCAAGCCCCGCGACTAATGCCCAATGCACCAGGGAACAATTCTCAACAAAACTCTCACCTAAAGAGATTTCTCACGAGCCTGATAACTCGCCTCTTTGACAATAAGTCCCTCACCTAGAGAGACTGCTCATGGGCCTGAAAACTCACCTCTTCGATAGTAATAACTCTGGTTACAGTACATAAACCCCTTACAAGCTTCTCTGTGCAGATAAGGTAATAGTCATCCTTCCTCGGATGGTCTGACCCCCTACACATGAGAGTGAATAATACATGAATAATTTCCTTGAATGAGTTCCCCCCAAAATACACTAAGGCCAACAATATATATTGCATGCGTTAAACTTGTCACTTTAAAAAGTAGCTTTAGCCACTTGATGACTTGTTCCCTACCCTTGGGAACTTAGGATAAAATAAATATCCATAGCTTACACTCTTCCAGAAATATTATAAAAATATTCTCTAGGACTTAAGTCTCGCCCCCATTTCCCTTTTCTGGTGAAGTTATCCCCCCATATCTTTTGGTCTGAGTTTGTTTGCGCGCAATGATGTAATATTATATTAATAAATTGAGTATGATTACACTTTACATGGTTAGGTGCACTGGCTTATCTACGTCCCAGATCACCAGCCTCATAATCACACAAGAACTCTGGCCTCAATACATATACAACCATATATATAACTCGACTCGGTGCGCACTCCCAGGTCATTCCTACGCACTTACCCAAGTGTGTGTGACACTATGAAATGTGCACACCCTTTCTTTAATGTGAAACCACGTGCACTTACCCAGGTGTGTGTATCACTATGAAATGTGTGCACCCTGTCTTTGATAACAATTCATGCGCACTACTCAAGTGCGTGCAACACCAAAACTTAGTGTTAATGACTCACCAGCCTATATGTACATTTACACTTACAATTGGTACCAACGGCTCACTAGCCTATATGTACAATTACAAAGGGTTAGGATTAGGGACATTACATCATGACCTACCATTAAAAATGTTCATGGCCTGACCACTTACACTACATCTTGTTGTACCCATGATCTTTAATTGGATCATCTCTTCTCCAGGTTCATAATCAAGAATTAGCACACATGATTCCTCAATCCTACACTCTATGTATATTTATAGTCTTGTAAGAGAAAGTTCGGAGTATAGAACCATCAACCATAGTAAGGAAATCAATCGATCAATGAAACAAACCTAGTGTTGGATGAAGAATCAATATGTTGAATTGCCCAATGAAACAACCCTTATAAAAAGACTTTAGGAAGAAATGAAATCTTGCACAATCCTCACATATTAAATCATAATGAACCATAAAATCTCATTTAAGCATGAGTTAGGTGTGTTACCCCTTGACATCTAGGGGTAACTAGAGGAGATTTTTCTCTTATTATCTGTTGGATATGTGTTATATTCATTGCACGACTAGAACTAGTGTCTGTGTTGCATCGGGCACGTAGGGGGGTAAGAGGGGGGGTCGCTAGGCCCCCCCTCGGTGGGTTGCAGAGTGGTAGAGAACACAAAAAAAAAAATCCTTGATTTTTGTGTCCGTTGTTGGGTGGTCCTTAGTTTTCATGTCCATTTATGGACGGTTTTTCATCGATGGTTTTCTATTTTCGATTAAGGAATTAGGGTTGTTCACTAATCCAGGTCATTGGATTAGGGTTTTGGATGCCGCTAGCTCCTATATCTATATTGTATTGTGAATGATGTATGATATGAATAAATATAGAATATGTTGGTTTTCCCGGTTTGAGTTTCCAAAGGAAAAATCTCTAGGTAATGTGTGTATTTTCCATTGTATCTTTTTAGTTCTTTTATTGAAAATTTGTTTGCAGTTAAATATTGTACAAGGTTTCCCTAGATGGCATGATATTGGGAGACACATGTCAGGAGGAGAAGCTAGGAGAGGGCCACCATGGTGTCAGCCACATGATGGATGCATACCTCCCCCTCCCACCACCTTAATGCCTTTAAAACCACATTGCATGAGACAGGGCACCATTAATCTCAGTGCGCCCTGCTCTAGCTATCCGTCCCCTCGATGGATCAACGCCATGGCTATGAATTTACTCTACGTGTGTGTTGGTTTTATGGATGGCACCAGCGACTTAGACACTATGAATTGCACCAGGTGCTTTGGACGCCTCATTCTCCTGTGGTCGGATCCTCCAAAGCTCAGTCTTCTGCTCAATTGCTCCTACACCTTTTTTCGTTCTCTCCTGTGTTTTTCCGCCCTCATTGTGTCTCAAAGATGTTGAGACAGAGGGGGAAGTCCAAACGAGGCTCGAATTGGCATCCCAGCTGACCGCGTCTAGCCCTCCGGCCCTTGCCCGCACCTTCCCACAACTCCTCCTCTTCGTCGCCCTCGTTGTCCTCCTCCCTAGTGCAGTCAAGCCACAATCCCAACAACCTCCCGCCCCTCTCGTCGCCTTTTGCTTGCAGGTTGGAGTGGTTTGATCTCTCGGGGACTTCTCTAGGATTTAACTCAGGCCCCCTCGAAGATTCAGCCTCCGCTTCACATTCAATCCCAGTGGCTCCACCAAATTTGTCGGCCCGCTCGCCTTCTGAGTCGCCCCATGCCCTGCTACACTGCGCTCACTCTCAGGGTGATGGCCATGAAGCCAACCAAGGCTCACAGCAACGACCTCACTCCCGCGTCGAATGTGCATCTAAACTGCAAGTGAGCCTTGCAATGCTACAAGGCCTGGTTTTTGAATTAAGACGAGACTTGGATGATCTATGGTTTTGCATGGAGATTTTGGACGGGAAAGCAATGCAATTCCTGCGATTGCTTTCAGCAATGCAGGATGTTTTCCATCCTCTATCTAGAGAAGCACATGCAATAGAGGTTGAGCCACCAGTCTTGGCACTAGCTCCACCACATGGGACTTCGGAGGACGTTGCACCAGTCAAGGAGGAGAACGCGACATCAATCGCGGAGGAACCAACACCTCTCGGGGACCCGACGCTCGGTGCCACCTACATGGACGTGTGGCCGCACTATGGCCCTACCACTTGACTTGCACAGGTGTCTCTTTTATTTTGGTCAGTTGGAGGATCGTATAACTATTGTTCTGCCTCATAGAGGCTATAGTGATAATCTGTCTATGTCAATTACTCTCAAGCTGGTCACCCCCAGGGGGATGCATTTTTCTGTTATAGGTCAGGAGAAAGGTCAAGCTGTAATATTTTGTTTTTAAAGACTTGTTATGACTCTCAGTTTAAGACTTGAATTATGAAATTGTTCGGCTGGCTGAGTTGGTTTCCCCTCAGGACAGCTCAGTGTTTATAGCCTGGAACAAAAGGATGATATTGTAGTCTTTGATTTTGGTAGGTGTTTTATACAATCTTACTTACTATTTTTTTTATTGTACAAGGTTAAAATCTACATTTGGTATCAGAGCAATTAATGGCTTCACGGGGACGCCTTTGTGGTCAGGGGTTTGGCTCGGGACAGTGATAAGCCTTTTTACAGTGGGATATCTGCGGTATTGATTCTTCAGCTGAAGATAAATTGCAAGCAGTTCAAAAATAGAGATTGAGAAATTTAATGGGCAAAGTTTTGAGCTATGGAAGCTCAAGATGGAAGATTTGTTGGCAGACATAGATCAGTGGGTCATGGTGGATCCAAGTACTCCACCTACAGAAACATCAACAGATGATTGGAAAAAGTTGGATCGGAAGGCGAAGAGTGCAATCCGATTGTATCTCTCAAATTCAGTATTATTGGATGTGTCATGGGAAGCTACAAGCAAGGAGTTATGAGATAATTTGGGGAACTTGTATCAGTCTAAGTCCCAGGTAAATAAATTGTTCCTGCGGAAAACATTGCATAACCTGAGGATGAGAGATGGAGACTCAGTGACAGAGCATCTGAACACCTTCAACATTGTGGTAAGTCAGTTGTTATCTATTGAGATTAAAATTTCATATGAAGATAAGTATATCAGTTTATTGTGCTCTTTACCAGGCTTGTGGGATAGTCTGGTTGTGGCCATAGGTAGTAATACAACTAACTTGAGTTTTGATGATTTCGTCTCATCCTTGTTATCGGAGGAGATGAGACAAAAGAACATGGAAGAACAAAGCACATATGCGTTATTTGCAAGAGGACACTCCCAGGATAGAAATAGATCTAAATCCTCAAGTGGGAGATCGAAGTCTAAGGGTAGATCTAAATCTCCTGGAAAGTTTTTAAAGGTATGCTGGAGATGTGTAAAAGAGGGGCAATTCAAGAAGCAATGTAGATCCAAAAGCGTTGAGAAAGTGAATGGATTTGAAGGTGCTCGCTCTACAAAAGAAAAGACCTCCAAGGAAGAAGGAGGGGATGTGTACTTGGCTTCTTCAAGTACACATGCAGATCACGAGGCATGGTTGGTTGACTCAGATGCATCCTTTCATATGACTTCCCATAGGGAGTGGTTCTGTGAATATGAAAGGTATGATGGAGGTAATGTTTTCCTTGGTGATGACTTGACAACCGAAATCATAAAACGAGAAAAATTCAAGTTGAGGCTCATAGATGGAAGGATTAGAACACTGTCTGTTGTCTGCACATCCCAAGATTGCCCAGAAATTTGATTTATGTAAGAAAAATGGACAATGCAGGGATAAAAATGGTATTTGAAAAAAAAAACCTGCAAGATGGTTTGAGGAGCAATGGTGTTGCTGAAGGGAGTTCGGATTGGAACTCTGTATAAGTTGCAAGGAAACACTATTAGTTATGGGTGTAATAGTTCCATTGTTCCTGATATTGGAGCGGAAGAAGAAAAAACTCCCACAATCTCTAGAGAAAAGGTTATGGTGTGGCATCAAAGATTGGGACATATTAGAGAGAAGGGTCTTCGACTACTACACGATAAAGGTATGGTTGAAGGTATGTCTAACTGCTCTCTGGATTTTGATTTATGTGAACATTGTGTATATGGGAAGAAAAATCGGGTAAGATTCCCCTCTGGTGCAACAAGGGCAGAAGGAATTTTATAGCTAGTTCACAATGATGTGTTTGGACCCGTGTCGGTTTCATCATTGGGAAAATCTGTGTACTATGTCTCAATTATAGATGACTTCTCGAGGAATACTTGGATATATTTTCTCAAGAAGAAATCTGAAGTCTTTGACAGGTTTAAAGAGTTTAAGGCTCTTGTTGAGAATCAAACAGAGAAAAGAGTTAAGGTGTTGAGGATAGATAATGGTGGAG
>JASDQU010307238.1:17274-30661 GCA_032191745.1 Picea mariana
GTATTTAATGAGTATTTATTACTTATTTTGTAATTAATGAGGAGCATTAAATATGAGCCCTCGGATTAGACTTATGATAGCCATTAGATTGAGTTGGTTATGTAAGTTAGGGTTTCTTAGGAAAAGAGAAGAGTACATATACATGCTTAGGGATGTGAGAAGAACACACCGGAGAAGACGAGAGAAGTTGAGTTGAGAGATTGCTTGAGAGAGGAAAGTGAGCATAAAGAAGGGCACAATTCCCAAGAGATCTAGGGCACAAATCCCAAGGGGGCATTTTCTATTTTGATTTGTTGCAGTGCTATTTGCTAGGACAGGTCGTACTATACAGATCAGTACAGGTCGTACAACAACATTCTTGAGGCACAAAAACTGAGGCAAGCTTGGGCACAGTTTTCGAAGCAGCCCTTGAAGAATTTTTTGAAGGAAGACCACCGTACAGAAGGCAAGGTACAGCTGCATGTTGTGGCATGAATTTCAAGGTGCCAACTTTCAGCAAATATGTACAACTGTACGGACTGTGGCACGATTTTCAAGACAGATTTGTGGGGTACAGAATTTGTGTTGTAAGAGGTATTTCTCTTGGATGAAAAGTGTTATTGATGTTATTTTGAACTTTTCTGAAGCAAAATAATAATATCTCTCTCTCTCGTCGGGTTTCCCCACATTGGGGTTTTCCCTGGCATTTGCCTAAATTTCTGTGAGTTATGGGTTGTTGTCCACTGTGTATTTTCGCTGCATATTTTGCTTAGCAATGTGTATTTCTGCTTATGGAAATTTCTAAATGTGGGTATACATTTCTGAAAATTATTAAGATAGTTATCTCTAGGTTGCTAAGTGTTTGATGAAATGTGTGAATGAAATATTTCTGATTTTGTCATTAAAAGTCTACAAGGAGGAGAAATCAATTGAATGAGCAAAAGACAGTATGTAGTGGCACTTTCAACTACAAAAGTTGAATACATGGCAGCCACTCATGAAAGCAAGGAAGCAACATTGTTACAAAGATTGTGTTCAGGTATTGGGTTGGTACAACAAGTTGTAAGGATAGATTGTGACAGTCAGAGTGCAATTTTTTTGGCGAAGAACACGACTCATCATTCAAAGACAAAGCATATTGAAGTTCAATATCACTTTGTGAGAGACATGGTTGAAGAAAAGAAGGTGGTGCTGATGAACGTGGGCACTTTGAAGAATGTTGCAGATTCATTAACAAAATCTGTGAGCACTAAGAAGTTCTCCTGGTGTAGAGGATCTATGGGCATTGTTACCCTGGATTGTTGACTATGTAACCCTGTAAACCCATGTATGCAAAGAAAACAACAAGTGCGAGAATGTTGGATATGTGTTGTATTCTTTTCACGACCAGAACTAGTATCTACGTTGAACTGGGTGCACAGAGGGGTATGAGGGGGGTTGCAGGGGGGCGGAGGCCCCGAAAAAAAAATTCCTCAGTTTTCATGTCCATTTTTAGGTGGTTCTTGATTTTCATGTCCATTTATGGGCGATTTTTCGACACATGATTTTTCGCCGATGGTTTTCTATTTCCAGTTAAGGAATTAGGGTTGTTGACTAATCCAGGTCATTGGATTAGGGTTTTGGATGTTGTTGGCTCCTATATGTATATTGTATTGTAAACAATGTTTGATATATGAATATAGAATATGTTGGTTTTCCCGATTTGAGTTTCCAGGGGAAAAATCTCTCTGTAATGTGTGTATTTTCCATTGTATATTTTTTGTTCTTTTATTGAAATTTTTTTTGTAGTAAAATATTGTACAAGGTTAAAATCTACATTATCCTTATCACATACAACAATTCCATAGACAAGATCTGTGGTTCTCCATAGACAGTTGACCAAATATGCTTCTTGTATTCTTCCCAACTCACTCTCTTTTTATGATTATGGTGCTTGACATACTTTAGGTAAATTATTTCATTACTTCATATTCAGTGTTAATGAATTATGTACTTGTCATGAAAGTGGTGATCATTGTTTGAGTTGGATCATTGATCATGATGCTCTAAATTTGTTCCTTTTTCCTTGTTTCACCTTGGTGATCATCATTGTCTTCTAGATAAGTGTTGTCACTCATGGGTTGAGTTGTACTATTAGGGGGCTTTGAGAGGTATAGCATGTCCATATCCCAATCCTTACATAACACTCTCCACCATTCCTAATTTTTCTTGTCATGCTCATGTGTTGGTTGTCATATGTCACACAAAAGGGTTTGTGCCTCAGAGTCCCATTAGAAGAGGATCGCCCCAATAGAGCTATAAGCTCAAGGTGAAGAGCAAATAAAAAAGAGAGAAAGAAAACAAAAGTAAAAAACCAAAGGAAATAGAGCATGAACAATGCCCCCCCGCCACGAGGCCATTACCCCAAGTCCTATGTAATAAAATGCACATATAAAAAAAGGACTAAATAAATAAAGTAAAAAACCATAAAATGTTAAAAGAACAAAGAAACAGGCAAAAGAGGGATAGAAAGATACAACGTCGAGGAAAGGGCAACTCAATGCATAAATTCTCCCTCATACTTCAAAGGCACTCATGTGGATGAATATCTTAAACAACCTCATATGGCAGTGCAATACAACTCATGTAGTTACCCACCAAACTGTACCATCTATCACTACAAATGCTCCTTTATGGGTTTTCTTGGGAACCACTTCTCTTCTTGGGTGTTGACACATGTAATAGGGGTTAATGATGCCCCCATCATACCTAAACTTGGAAAATTTTATGAATTCTACGAGTTATTGTGAAGTTAGAAGATAATACTTAATGTGATCTACCTAATGGCATTTACATTTTACCTGACTCACTTTTTCAGTTCCATTGGACTTAAGCACATGTCTCCAGATTGATGACTACTTTGGGTCTCTTGGGCCTTACTTTAGATGATGTACTTTGCATGGATATGACTTGGATTGAGGCTTGTTCCTTTGGTGGATGTTGATGAGGCCACTTGCATGCTTGATGGAGGTTGTTCCACTTATTTTGGAGATCGTTGGGGCTTTTGAGGAGGATGTTACACCTTGTGGATGAAATGTTGCACCCTTTGGAAGGAATATTTCACTTTTGAGCCCATCTTTATGCCTTTTCACATTATTTGAATGAGTCATCCACTCTCGGGAGCCCACACGTGTGACTTGATCATGCATTTATGGAGGACAACTTGGCATTTGAGCATGTTTTACATCATTTTGGGAGCATCGTTGGGATTGTTTTTACTCATCCACTTTTGTATCATGGCTATTTTATCTACTTTTACCTTATCTTTAGGGCTTGTAAAGAGATACAGGTAGTTTTTATATTTTCTTAGGATAAAAGCTAGGAAAATATTATTATTGTAATGAGAAGGGTGATAGATCTCTCATATAAATAGAGAAGCACTTCTCATTTGTAAATCATTGCTAGAACTTATGGATAACATTATGTGACTACTTCTACTTCTCTATTTTTGCTATGGATGGATAACTAGAGCAACTTCTCGAGGATGATGTCTTATGGATGCTTTGCAAATTAAATGGACGCTCTTGGCAAAGGTTTTGTGGATGAATTAATTTATTGAGTAAGTGGTCTCACTTAATCTTGATGGATGTTGTTTATGAATGATTGCAAGTGTAGTTGTACTTCTCTGTGAATCCTCTGTGAGGGAATCCTTAGAAATCTACTTCGTATAAGAAGTAGCCCAATGACCAATCTTAAAACAAGATTTACACTTGAAAGCCGCTTGCTCATAGTGCAACACTTGATTCAAGATAATTTCTTCCACATCCAAAATAATTTCCTATGGCATGTCAATGCTTATATCCATGTCAACATAAATCCACTCAAATCATTGCATGGGTGGTTTTAAGACCATAAATGACCTCTACGAAAACCATAATAATATTTTTCACTAAATCCACAATATCATAAAGGGAGTCCATATTCCAAAAATGAAGAGGGGGGCTCATAATCCTCACCCAAATTGGGAGAGATTATAGGACCTTTGTGCAAGGATCAAAGGATCAGTGCCAAGGTTGCATAAACATATTAGTGTTCCCCTAAAAATAGACACTGTTTTACAATACCTTTTCCCCTATCATCAACTTCTAAAAATTCCATGATGAAGATTCCTTTTGCACAAAGATGTATAAAGACATCCCTAAGCAAAAATGATTTCCACGATATAAGATCCTTTAGTACAATTATTTTGACCAAAACCATTAAAGCAAGAAATCAATTAATAGGAGCTGAAATAGTCTTCTTTTGGGTTAACCACCACAAGGTTGAGCTTGGTGGTTAAAGCACTAATGACCTTTTCCATATATAAAGGACTCTACATCAAGAGAGAAAGAATAAACCCTACAACAATGTCTCTAAACATGGAATGAGTTATCCATTTTTGAGAATTTGAAACAAGGAGTCGTCCCTAAGATTAATCGAAACACCACTTTTAAAAGTTAGGTATACACATTCAAACCTTGGATATAAAAATATGATAAATATGAGGTAACATATTTAGAGACAAAATAAAAGTTGCAGATTTCAACATCCCTAACACTAATTTATTTGATGAAAAGAAATCGAGAACTAATTATGCCAACCAAAATAAGAAATATAAAGTGAATGAAAACTTAATTTGTACAAGTTAGTAGCCTTAAGGACCACTTAGCTAGGAACTAATTTACTCAAGTTGGATGTGAAAACTACTCCATGGAAGAAAACATGAAATCAATAAGGAAAATAAATAACTAAGGACTGTACTCCTACCCTAACCTATATTAGTGCTTTCAATATTATGTGAAATCATAAATCGATTGTAGCCATCGAAAGATGACAATACCTATCAATCAGGGTAGAGCATAGGTATGAGAGGCCTAAATGACACTTGATTGGAAGAATTATGAAAATTAAAATCTCATTCATGGTGAAGAATGCAATATGATTAGCACGATGTGGACACTTTGAAGACCATGATGATTCCATCCAGACTTCCAAAAGTCATGAAAATGATTATCGTGATGTTCATAATCAAAGATGCAATTTAATGAAAACTGACCCGCCTCATCCATTAAGTTATTTTTCACAATAATGGTTTCGAAATGAATGAATAATTTCCATATAACTCTCCTTTGTTTTGGTTATGCATTGCAAACTTATAGAGACTTGAGTCTCTTATTGAATTGTAATACAAGAACATAAAGTGTGTATCTGTTAGGAACAAATCCTTTTGTTGTTTGTGTGACTCAAATTGTAGATTATGTACGAGTTAGACATTGTAAAGCTTCATTATTTCAGAAGGGGAAGTTTCTCCATCACAAACAAATTTGCTTGATAGCAATATATTGTTATAATCATTTTTAATCAGATTTGTATTGACTTCCTTTTCCATTTTCATATGGGTTAATTCTTAGCATTTATGAAGCCCAAGACATTCTTGTCATGCAACCTTGTCCCATTGAATCTAACTAAAAACAATTATGGAAGAACAAATGCAAGTACCTAGTGATGTCATTCCCTCTCCATCTTAGTGTAATTTAACCACATAAGAGTAATTTCAGTGTTATTTCGCTATCAATAACAATCTCAAAGAGTAGAAGAATGGATGCGAGCTAATACTGGTGGCATTCCTTCTCCAACTCACAGTAATTTTATCCACACAAAACCGATTTCGCTATGAGTAACTGTCTCCAAGAGCCCAAATGTTTTGATAATTAAGAACAAATACCACTAGTTTCATGTCCACATTAAAAAGCAAGAAACCAAGTAATCAAACTCTACTAAACAAACACATATTCATTCATCATAGAGAGATCCACATGCAATGATATAAGGCACCTTGTTCAATTGACTTCAATACACAGAGTCTTTAGTGGCATAAGCAAGTAAGGCTATACCTTTCCCAATTGAAATGAGGGGGAGACAAGCAAGTTAACCCAATATTTAGCCCTGAGCTCTGTGCTTGAGTGGTTTGTTATGTGTTACAATCCCGATCAATCCAACCTCTACTCTTGATTAGTTGTGAGCCTTGTGTTTGAGTATTTTGTTATGGCTTATCTTACTGATCTATCCAACCTCTCATTTGGATGGAAAGTGAGATTAATGAAAAGTGTTCAAAGAAGGAGAGTGTGAGCAACATTAAAACCACCGACCCCAAGATAGAATTAAAAAACTTGACACTACATTAAATCCACTGACTGCCACATTGTCTTCGACGTCATCCATGTTTTGAGGCTCTTTAGTTTTTTTTATTATTTTCCAATAAACTCTAGCAAGTAAAAGCTAAAAAGGTCCAATTGTACCACCTCAAGCAATGGGAAAGGGATACAAGTTAGTACAAAACAAAATGAATTTCACCAATTTCTACATTGAACGTGACATATGTTTTAACTACCATGGATGTAATCAATCATGGCTAATTATATTTTGGTTAATAATGGTCAATTCCTAATCATGTAGTCAACTATGTTTAATGGTAAGGATGTTATGTGTGTTCATATATAGATATATTAATAGTTAAAAGAATTTCAAACATTCCAAGAAAATTAGGAATTCAAGCTTCTCATAGGGGATATAGGCTCCTTGACTACAATGCATACAATTAACACCTTAGTACATGTTTGGTTGGAAAGTATTCTTACCTATGTTCAATGTTTGTTTAATGTTCTTTCTTCTTGGATGAGAGGATGTCCACGGAGGCTCAAAACCTATCATACTATAGAAAATCATTGATTTTAACTTTAGATTATCCTCCAAAATTGAACCATCAATGAGAGTGTTATCTTCCATTTTTTTATTTTTTGACTTCAACACCATTTCCCATATGTTACCTTTGAGAAATATAATGATGCAACTCGTTAAAATCTCATGTAGGGCTTCCCAAAGGAAGCAGAGGATCACTATAATCTAGAATATATAGAGAGTCATCATCCAACTTCCCATGAGATTGAACTAACTTGGATTTCTCAAGATGCATACTATGATGTAGCTTGACCTGTTGGGGCTTTTGAGTGGGGGGGACTTCACCTTCTTGTGCTCGATTATCAGATGGTGTTTCTCCACTCCAAGTCACTAGTGAACTTGAGAGACCTTTTCTTTTAAATTGAATCCTCTGTGAGAGAATCCTTATAAATCTACTTCATACAAGAAGTAGCCAAATGACCAATCTTAAAACAAGATTTACACTTGAAAGCCACTTGCTCATAGTGCAACACTTGATTCAAGAAAAATTCTTCCACATCCAAAATAATTTCCTATGGCATGTCAATGCTTATATCCATGTCAACATGAATCCACTCAAATCATTGCATAGGTGGTTTTGAGACCATAAATGACCTCTACGAAAACCATAATAATTTTTTTCACTAAATCCACAAGAGCATAAAGGGAGTCCATATTCCAAAAATGAAGAGGAAGACTCATAATCCTCACCTAAATTGGGAGAGATGATAGGACCTTTGTGCAACGATCAAATGATCAATGCCAAGGTTCAATAAACATATTAGTGTTCCCCTAAAAATAGACACTATTTTACAACATCTTTTCCCCTATCATCAGTTTCTAAAAATTCCATGATGAAGATTCCTTTTGCACAAGGATGTATAAAGGCATCCCAAGAAAAAATGATTTCCACGATGTAAGATCCTTTAATACAATTATTTTGACCAAAACCATTAAAACAAGAAATCAATTAATAATAGCTGAAATAGTCTTCTTTTGGATTAATCACCACAAGTTTGAGCTTGGTGGTTAAAGCACTAATCACCTTTTCCATATATAAAGGACTCTACATCAAGAGAGAAAGAATAAGCCCTACAACAATGTCTCTAAGCATGGAATGAGTTATCCATTTTTGAGAATTTGAAACAAGGAGTCGTCCCTGATATTAATCGAAACACCACTTTTAAAAGTTAGGTATACACATTCAAACCTTGGATATAAAAATATGATAAATATGAGGTAACATAGCACATCCCCTTATTTGAGGTGGGTGGGGTGGCAAGTGAGGGAATCTTACCCCAAATGACCAAAAATATCCTTGGAAACAACACCATACATGGAGCCATTGTCATCTTGAAGTTGAAGAAATGCATTGTTGAGCAATTACTTCCTACTTAACAAGGGTAGTTGCGGAGCAACAAGTCCCTGCTAAGAAGGTAGACTTGTTGCTTCGATATTCGTAGGACAAGTCTCCAATGGTAGAGATGCTGGTATTTTATGTGAAAACTTATCCATGCTACATAGTTTCTCTCTAGTAGCCCAGTCGAGTAGTCCAAGTTAGAGTAGAATAGCCCAAGAAGAGTGGATATGAGGACTTCGTTGTTGTTCATTGTAACCAAGTTTGGTAGCCAACAAGTGAATGACATAATAATTGTTTTGAAAAAAATCCTGGAAAGTATCAATGCACCTGAAAAAGGAAAAAAAGGAAAAAATTCGTGGAAACTAATGAATTTTAATTATGGTTCTCGACTCTTCTTATCACAGTACAACATTACATTAATCCGTTTTTCTTCTCATAAACAAAGGGGCATGTCCATGTTAAACACACATTGTGATGTGGATTTTTTATTAAATCAGATTGAAAAAGGAAAAAATCATGGGTACCTGTCGTCCGTGGACAAAAAGTTGTTTTTATTTACAACATACAAAAAATCAAATATCCCCGTTGAGGCATTGTTAATTCACTCTGAATGAAACTCCATTGGATTACATAGAAGCACAAACACTGAACAAATCACTTCGGTGGCATGATCTGTACATTTGATGTGAAAATTTGGCAAGCACCGGCAGGAAGAGCCCATAATGGTAAATGATTTTCACCCACTAACAACAAGGAAAATGCCATCTCGTTTACTGTAAGAATAATAGCGACCAAAAAAGTTCAAAAGGATGAAAATAAGCTAATTATAATATGCAATTTCTGAGGAGTAAAAAGTAAATAATTTTTTTTTCCATAAAGCATTAAACTAATTATAATTATAATATAGAATTTCCAAGAAATTGACCACCTGTCCATGAAAAAACGACATGCGTCCATAAACCAAAAAGAAACTCCATGGGGCTATTGATGTCTAACGCCACTGCCTTTGGCAAAATCAATCCACACATCAATGAAACAAGAAGCAAACTACAAAAACAACCATGGAACCATGTAAGTGGATTAAAGATAGTGATGGGGCTTGTGGCATGTTTATGGTGCAACTGGATATGCTTTGGTATTGCTTTGTTCTTTTGGATCTTCAATGCCCATGCCACCTGCTGCGTGGTCAATAGTGTTAACCTCCATAAATTTTGGGCAGAAGCATTCTCCTGGAGCAGATTCATAGTCACGATATGGGGCACCAACGTGAAAATCTTCAGAGCCTTCCATGATATTGGCACCATCGTTTTCATAGGTTTCTTCTTTAGTGGCTTCAAAATCAATGTCAGGGTACTGTCTCGTTGAAATTTTGAGCATCGAACTTCAGTCATAACATCAGCAACACCCTCATGACTTTGAGCATCATCCTCTCCAAAACTGCCTTCAGAATTTGAAACACTTTTGTCCACAGGGAATCCCAGAAGATTTTCTCTTCCTTCCAAACCAATGCCTTCACTATCTTCAATGAAAACACATAGATCTTCCTCCTTTAGGGCTATCAAAAGCTTATAATATGCATCTTCAAAACTCAACATGACAAAATATTACAGATGTTGATTCATGCATTTTATAAAAGAATTGGTGTGTATTCTTGGTTTAGTAATTTTTCCAAATACCATCGGTATCCAGGGCTTCACATACTTTCTCTTCAAGATCAATAGAAGCCTGTTCTATTGATAAGTAATTCCAACGAGCATCTTGTGACCCTTTATGTTCCCTAAACATTCTTGAATCAAGCTAGAAGTATTTCCTTCATGACAAAACCCATTCAAGCCTTCTTTCGTTTGTATTCCAGTCTCCTTCTGAGCATAGTGCCATTCTACTGTGGGTTTAGGCCAATCACATGACTCCTTGTCTGCATTGGTATTGCTTCGTTTCTTTGGATCCATAACAAACTGTATAACAAATTGGTGGCACAATATAGCGTGGATAGTGTAATAAACAAAGAAGGGTACCTTAATTCTATAATCAACGAAGATAAAGATAATGCCAAGAGGCATTGTGGCAGGTAACACTAGAATTCGGGCGTGCGACTAGACTAGAACTTTCGCAACCAACCCTTAAGACTCACGAGACTTCCCAAGGGGTTTGCCTAATGATAATTGCTCCTATGACGCTTAGAAAATTATGCAGGTACTTCACATGATAAATCTTCACATTAATCGCGTTGCACCCCATAACTGTACATGGGGCAAAGAGTGGAGTATGTTTTATTTTATGACTTACTCCCGCTTGGTGATCACCTGCTCCGCTTTGAAAGGCTGCAGTGGCTTTCTTTATAGATGAAAGAAACCGATCAATTGTTTTTTGATACCGATCGATTTGGGTGGGGAAGGTTTTTGGAACATGATAGGAAGGAATCCTTGTTATAATAGAGACGACATTACACATAGATAAAAAGAAGGACTTCCTTATAAAGTAAACGATATAAAAAATGTTCGAGCAAGGAGCATAGTAATTGAGGATCCCCCGTGCAATGGATTCATAGTGGGAGATGATTGCCTCAGGGTGGTTTCTCCAATTGTGCTTGGTGTCTGGAGAGAGGAGCTTGAAATGTGGGTTCGTGGCAGTGAGAGGGAGGGAGAACCTATAGTTCGTGACAATGAGAGGGAGGGAGAAGCTATGCGTAATAAGGACAACAGAGAGGGAGAAGTTACCTGTGATAAGGAGGACAACGAAAGTAATACATCGATGATTAAAGAATTTTTGTTGTCGGTAAAGGCAGGCTTAGGAGCCTAACGACTTGAAGGATCTGAAGAATATAGAGGAACAGAGGCTCCAATCATCCGGAGTCTAAGCTCGTCACAAATACAGATATGCCACTATTATTACATATTATTTATATTATTACATATTATCCATAAAATTGAAAGCACAAACATATAGGGTTAATGTCTTTTACCAAAATAACTTTGTAATTGCTTCAACTATTCATTAAATAACACACAAATTGCTTCAACTATTCATTAAATAACACACAAATTGCTTCAACTATTCATTAAATAACACACAAATTGCTTCAACTCAGTAATGATAACTCCATTGATTTAACTCTATATTGGTCCAACATAATTTCTCTTATATCGTAGCCCACGATTGGCACATTGAGCTTGAACTCCTTACCTGTTCTACGCTTCTTCCTCCGCACCCGATTTCATCTTCTCGAAAGAAGATTTGCAGATACAGACACTAGGTTTTCTTCTTCGACCACTGTGTGCTATAGGGAGTTGCACAGTCTCTTGGTGTGATGCTCATCTGCAAGGATACTTGAGAACAAACAGGGCCGTAATGAACTTGACCCTTAGTTCGTGTAAGAGGTTTGGAAGAGCTAGTTCTGTAAGAGTTAGAGTTGGTCATACATACCGAATGCACACATCCTTATATCTGCTTGTTCAATCGATTCAATAGTTCTGGAACTAGATGCACCGACCCTTCCCTTCTGGGCGTATAGCGCTCGACATGGCCAAATAGTAGAACTACTAAAACCAGGAGCCCCCCCGGCGTGAGTGAGATAATTGCTGTTACTATTTGTTACCAATCAATGTACCAAAGGGTGCTTGGCCCTGAACGTAACATGGTAATCCCCTCTAATCGTAGTTAGGGTACTCCCCGGGACTTTATAGCTTTATAGGCCCTTCCACTTGAAAATGAAAACAGTGAGCTACTATGAGGATGATCCGCATAGGATCAATATACTAACAACCATTCGAGAGCTTGCTTTGGTTTCATAACTAAAGCGCTTTAAAACTTCCTCGAATGGTGAAAGCGACGCAAGACTTCCCATCCATGTAGTTCTACAGGACCTTGTTAGTTAGGTAGGACACCCAATTCAACCTGATCTCGGCTGCGCATACATCTGCAACATGGATGGTTTGCTTTGAACACGCCATACGTCTGCAACATGGACGACTTGCTTTGAACACGCCATATGTCTGCAACATGGACAACTTGCTTTGAACACGCCAACCTTACACCGGAATTGAGCATAGAACTAACCATGAGTAGAAGCAGAGTAGGACACATAGCACTGCACTTGTCCTTTGGGGAAACATTATGAAGCTTCGATCTTCCATGTATAGTTATGGAGCTTCGATATTCGTTTAATGACTTGGGAAAAAGCCTAAACATCTAAGCTTATGAACTAGGAAAAAGCCTAAACATTTAACACTATGAACTAATGATAGACATAAAGTCTAGCATTAATCCACTATCTCATTTATATGTAAATTATCTAAGTCTTCCTTGTAATTTATCCTAGGTCTACCTTGATTTGAGGCCAAATAAAACCTCAAACTAGAAAATATGAAATATCACTTAGAAAATTGCATGAGTCCATTAAAACTTTGGTTAAAATGATGTATTTGCGTTGGTTTTTATGCAAGGACTAATATATCAACTAGAATCGATTACTAAGAGTCCCGAAGGGCAGGGACTAATAAAGCCATCAATACTACAATGTGGAAGGTTAATAAACGCATTAAATTATTGTCGGCTGCCACGACCATGGCAATCACGATAAAGCCTTGGCCACCGTCGAAGCGTTGCATTACGATCCCATCGAGAGAGCATCAGGGTTAAATTTGGTGACATGTAATCACCCCTTAATATAAACATGCTTCTTTTACCAATCATTTATCGCAATACATAAACACTGACAAAGGAAATAGATGACCTGGATGAAACAATGGATATCTTTGAATTTGAACGGATGATTACAGAAGGGACATTTGATGAGCGAGCAGAGTGAAACTCTTCTTCATTCATTCATGGAGCTCACTGCACATCTTCACGTCCATGCTCCTCGAACTTTCTCGAAGGATTATTTCTGCATTTCGCCCTTATTGCAGCGGGCGTCGTTGCATCCTTTAACAAAATGTAAACGGAAAATTTCGGGGACCAGACGGCGCAATTTTATGCAGAGTGATAAAGATTTTTCCATCCCTCTTACAAATAAGTCGAAAACGGAGATACGCGATAAAACTAGGGTTTCGCCTCATGCACAATCTTCCGAGGATAGAGTATCAGTGTCCTTAAATGACAAGCCCGAAAGAATGTTGAATGTCAAGGAGGAAGGTGCAGATAACGGTGGAGATTATGACTATGGCGATCTCAGTGTTGGCCCCGACCACCGGAGCGGTCAGCTTTAATTGTTTCCCAAAAATCGTATTTTCGGATATATATTTCTCATTTTTCCTTTCAAGTTTCAAATTTAGGTAGAAAAAATTGAAATGAAATGAAAATATTGAAAAATAG
>JASDQU010307238.1:33065-46651 GCA_032191745.1 Picea mariana
AAAAGAGAAGAGTGCATATACATGCTTAGGGATGTGAGAAGAACACACCGGAGAAGACGAGAGGAGTTGAGTTGAGAGATTTCTTGAGAGAGGAAAGTGAGCATCAAGAAGGGCACAATTCCCAAGAGAGCTAGGGCACAAATCCCAAGGAGGCATTTTCTGTTTTGATTTGTTGTAGTGCTATTTGTTGGGACAGGTCGTACTGTACAGATTCGTACAGGTCATACAACAACATTCTTGAGGCACGAAAACTGAGGCAAGCTTGGGCTCGATTTTCGAGGCAGCCCTTGAAGAATTTTCTGAAGGAGGACAGTCGTACAGAAGGCAAGGTACAACTTCCTGTTGTGGCACGGTTTTCAGGATAGATTTGCGGGGGACAAATTTTGTGTTGTAAGAGATATTTCTCTTGGCTGAAAAGTTTTATTAATGCTATTCTGAAATTTCCTGAAGCAAAATAATAATATCTCTCTCTCTCGTTGGGTTTCCCCACATTGGGGTTTTCCCTGGCATTTGCCTAAATTTCTGTGAGTTATGGGTTGTTGTCCACTGTGTATTTCCGCTGCATATTTTGCTTAGCAATGTGTATTTCTGCTTATGGAAATTTCTGAATGTGGGTATGCATTTCTGAAATTTATGAAGATAGTTATCTCTAGGTTGCTAAGTGTTTGACGAGATGTGTGAATGAAATATTTCTGATTTTGTCATTAAAAATATACAAGGAGGAGAAATCAATTGGATGAGCAAAAGATAGTCTGTAGTGGCACTTTCAACTACATAAGTTGAATACATGGCAGCCACTCATGCAAGCAAGGAAGCAACATGGTTATAAAGATTGTGTTGAGGTATTAGGTTGGTACAACAAGTTGTAAGGATAGATTGTGACAGTCAGAGTGCAATTTTTTTGGCAAAGAACCCCACTTATCATTCAAAGACAAAGCATATTGATGTTCAATATCACTTTGTGAAAGACATGGTTGAAGAAAATAAGGTGGTGTTGATGAACGTGGACACTTTGAAGAATGTTGCAGATTCATTAACAAAATCTGTGAGCACTAAGAAGTTCTCTTGGTGTAGAGGATCTATGGGCATTGTTACCCTGGATTGTTGACTATGTAACCCTGTAAACCCATGTATGCAAAGAAAACAACAAGTGGGAGAATGTTGGATATGTGTTATATTCTTTTCATGACTAGAACTAGTGTCTACGTTGAACTGGGCGCACAGGGTGGTACGAGAGGGGTTGCAGGGGGGCGGAGGCCCCGAAAAAAAAAATCCTCAATATTCATGTCCATTTTTTGGCGGTCCTTGATTTTCATGTCCATTTATGGGCGATTTTTCGACACATGGTTTTTGACTAATCCAAGTCATCAGATTAGGGTTTTGGATGTTGCTGTCTCCTATAAATATATTGTATTGTAAACAATGTTTGATATATGAATATAGAATATGTTGGTTTTCCCGATTTGGGTTTCTAGAGGAAAAATCTTTGTGTAATGTGTGTATTTTCCATTGTATATTTTTTGTTCTTTTATTGAAAATTTGTTTGTAGTAAAATATTGTACAAGGTTAAAATCTACATTATCCTTATCACATACAACAATTCCATAGACAAGATCTGTGGTTCTCCATAAACAGTTGACCAAATATGCTTCTTGTATTCTTCCCAACTCACTCTCTTTTGATGATTATGGTGCTTGACATACTTTAGGTACATTATTTCATTACTTCATATTCAATGTTAATGAATTATGTACTTGTCATGAAAGTGATGATCATTGTTTGAGTTGGATCATTGATCATGATGCTCTAAATTTGTTCCTTTTTCCTTGTTTCATCTTGGTGATCATCATTGTCTTCTAGATAAGTGTTGTCACTCATGGGTTGAGTTGTACTATTAGGAGGCTTTGAGAGGTGTAGCATGTCCATATCCCAATCCTTACATAACACTCTCCACCATTCCTATTTTTTCTTGTCATGCTCATGAGTTGGTTGTCATATGTCACACAAAAGGGTTTGTGCCTTAAAGTCCCATTAGAAGAGGATCACCCCAATAGAGCTATAAGCTCAAGGTGAAGAGCAAATAAAAAAGAGAGAAAGAAAACAAAAGTAAAAAACCAAAGGAAATAGAGCATGAACAATGCCCCCTCGCTATGAGGCCATTACTCCAAGTCCTATGTAATAAAATGCACATCTAAAAAAAGGACTAAATAAATAAAGTAAAAAACCATAAAATGTTAAAAGAACAAAGAAACAGGCAAAAGAGGGATAGAAAGATACAACGTCGAGGAAAGGGCAACTCAATGCACAAATTCTCCTTCATACTTCAAAGGCACTCGTGTGGATGAATATCTTAAACAATCTCATATGGCAGTGCAATACAACTCATGTAGTTACCCACCAAACCGTACCATCTATCACTACAAATGCTCCTTTATGGGTTTTCTTGGGAACCACTTCTCTTCTTGGGTGTTGACACATGTAATAGGGGTTAATGATGCCCCCATCATACCTAAACTTGGAAAATTTTATGAATTCTACGAGTTATTGTGAAGTTAGAAGATAATACTTAATGTGATCTACCTAATGGCATTTACATTTTACCTGACTCACTTTTTCTGTTCCATTGAACTTAAGCACATGTCTCCAGATTGATGACTACTTTGGGTCACTTGGGCCTTACTTTGGATGATGTACTTTGCATGGATATGACTTGGATTGAGCCTTGTTCCTTTGGTGGATGTTGAGGAGGCCACTTGCATGTTTGATGGAGGTTGTTCTACTTATTTTGGAGATCGTTGGGGCTTTTGAGGAGGATGTTACACCTTGTGGATGAAATGTTGCACCCTTTGGAGGGAATCTTTCACTTTTGAGCCCATCTTTATGCCTTTTCACATTATTTGAATGAGTCATCCACTCTCGGGAGCCCACACGTGTGACTTGATCATGCATTTATGGAGGACAACTTGGCATTTGAGCATGTTTTACATCATTTTGGGAGCATCGTTGGGATTCTTTTTACTCATCCACTTTTGTATCATGGGTATTTTATCTACTTTTACCTTATCTTTAGGGCTTGTAAAGAGATACAGGTAGTTTTTATATTTTCTTAGGATAAAAGCTAGGAAAATATTATTATTGTAATGAGAAGGGTGATGATCTCTCATATAAATAGAGAAGCACTTCTCATTTGTAAATCATTGCTAGAACTTATGGATAACATTATGTGACTACTTCTACTTCTCTATTTTTGCTATGGATGGATAACTAGAGCAACTTCTCGAGGATGATGTCTTGTGGATGCTTTGCAAATTAAATGGATGCTCTTGGCAAAGGTTTCGTGGATGAATTAATTTATTGAGTAAGTGGTCTCACTTAATCTTGATGGATGTTGTTTATGAATGATTGCAAGTGTAGTTGTACTTCTCTATGAATCCTCTATGAGGGAATCCTTATAAATCTACTTCGTACAAGAAGTAGCCAAATGACCAATCTTAAAACAAGATTTACACTTGAGAACCGCTTGCTCATAGTGCAACACTTAATTCAAGATAATTTCTTCCACATCCAAAATAATTTCCTATGGCATGTCAATGCTTATATCCATGTCAACATAAATCCACTCAAATCATTGCATAGGTGGTTTTAAGACCATAAATGACCTCTATGAAAACCATAATAATTTTTTTCACTAAATCCACAATATCATAAAGGGAGTCCATATTCCAAAAATGAAGAGGGGGGCTCATAATCCTCACCCAAATTGGGAGAGATTATAGGACCTTTGTGCAAGGATCAAAGGATCAGTGCCAAGGTTGCATAAACATATTAGTGTTCCCCTAAAAATAGACACTATTTTACAAAACCGTTTCCCCTATCTTCAACTTCTAAAAATTCCACGATGAAGATTCCTTTTTCACAAAGACGTATAAAGGCATCCCCAAGCAAAAATGATTTCCACGATATAAGATCCTTTAGTACAATTATTTTGACCAAAACCATTAAAGCAAGAAATCAATTAATAGGAGCTGAAATAGTCTTCTTTTGGGTTAACCACCACAAGGTTGAGCTTAGTGGTTAAAGCACTAATGACCTTTTCCATATATAAAGGACTCTACATCAAGAGAGAAAGATTAAGCCCTACAACAATGTCTCTAAACATGGAATGAGTTATCCATTTTTTAGAATTTGAAACAAGGACTCGTCCCTAAGATTAATCGAAACACCACTTTTAAAAGTTAGGTATACACATTCAAACCTTGGATATAAAAATATGATAAATATGAGGTAACATATTTAGAGACAAAATAAAAGTTTCAAATTTCAACATCCCTAACACTAATCTATTTGATGAAAAGAAATCGAGAACTAATTATGCTAACCAAAATAAGAAATATAAAGTGAATGAAAACTTAATTTGTACAAGTTAGTAGCCTTAAGGACCACTTAGCTAGGAACTAATTTACTCAAGTTGGATGTGAAAACTACTCCATGGAAGAAAACATGAAAGCAATAAGGAAAATAAATAACTAAGGAATGTACTCCTACCCTAACCTATATTCGTGCTTTCAATATTATGTGAAATCATAAATCAATTGTAGCCATTGAAAGATGGAAATACCTATCAATCAGGGTAGAGCATAGGTATGAGAGGCCTAAATGACACTTGATTGGAAGAATTATGAAAATTAAAATCTCATTCATGGTGAAGAATGCGATATGATTAGCACGATGTGGACACTTTGAAGACCATGATGATTCAATCCAGACTTCCAAAAAGTCATGAAAATGATTATCGTGATGTTCATAATCAAAGATGCAATTTAATGAAAATTGACTCGCCTCATCCATTAAGTTATTTTTCACAATAATGGTTTTGAAATGAATGAATAATTTCCATATAACTCTCCTTTGTTTTGGTTATGCATTGAAAACTTATAGAGACTTGGGTCTCTTATTGAATTGTAATACAAGAACATAAAGTGTGTATCTGTTAGGAACAAATCCTTTTGTTGTTCGTGTGACTCAAATTGTAGATTATGTACGAGTTAGACATTGTAAAGCTTCATTATTTCATAAGGGGAAGTTTCTCCATCACAAACAAATTTGCTTGATAGCAATATATTGTTATAGTCATTTTTAATCAGATTTGTATTGACTTCCTTTTCCATTTTCATATGGGTTAATTCTTAGCATTTATGAAGCCCAAGACATTCTTGTCATGCAACCTTGTCCCATTGAATCTAACTAAAAACAATTATGGAAGAACAAATGCAGGTACCTAGTGATGTCATTCCCTCTCCATCTTAGTGAAATTTAACCACATAAGAGTAATTTCAGTGTTATTTCGCTAACAATAACAATCTCAAAGAGTAGAAGAATGGATGCGAGCTAATACTGGTGGCATTCCTTCTCCAACTCACAGTAATTTTATCCACACAAAACCGATTTTGCTATGAGTAACTGTCTCCAAGAGCCCAAATGTTTTGATAATCAAGAACAAATACCACTAGTTTCATGTCCACATTAAAAAGCAAGAAACCAAGTAATCAAACTCTACTAAACAAGCACATATTCATTCATTGTAGAGAGATCCACATGCAATGATATAAGGCACCTTGTTCAAATGACTTCAATACATAGAGTCTTTAGCATCATAAGCAAGTAAGGCTATACCTTTCCAAATTGAAATGAGGGGGAGACAAGCAAGTTAACCCAATATTTAGCCCTGAGCTCTGCGCTTGAGTGGTTTTTTATGTGTTACAATCCCGATCAATCCAACCTCTACTCTTGATTAGTTGTGAGCCTTGTGATTGTTTTGTTATGGCTTATCTTATTGATCTATCCAACCTCTCATTTGGATGGAAAGTGAGATTAATGAAAAGTGTTCAAAGAAGGAGAGTGTGAGCAACATTAAAACCACCGACCCCAAGATAGCATTAACAAACTTGACACTACATTAAATCCACTGACTGCCACACTGTCTTCGACATCATCCATGTTTTGAGGCTCTTTAGTTTTTTTTATTATTTTCCAATAAACTCTAGCAAGTAAAAGCTAAAAAGGTCTAATTGTACCACCTCAAGCAATGGGAAAGGGATACAAGTTAGTACAAAACAAAATGAATTTCACCAATTTCTACATTGAGTGTGACATATGTTTTAACTACCATGGATGTAATCAATCATGGCTAATTATATTTTGGGTAATAATGGTCAATTCCTAATCATGTAGTCAACTATGTTTTATGGTAAGGATGTTATGTGTGTTCATATATAGATATATTAACAGTTAAAAAAATTTCAAACATTCCAAGAAAATTAGGAGTTCGAGCTTCTCATAGGGGATATAGGCTCCTTGACTACAATGCATACAATTAACACCTTAGTACATGTTCGGTTGGAAAGTATTCTTACCTATGTTCAATGTTTGTTTAATGTTCTTTCTTCTTGGATGAGAGGATGTCCACAGAGGCTCAAAACCTCTCATACTATAGAAAATCATTGATTTTAACTTTAGATTATCCTCCAAAATTGAACCATCAATGAGAGTGTTATCTTCCATTTTTTTATTTTTTGACTTTAGCACCATTTCCCATATGTTACCTTTGAGAAAGATAATGATGCAACTCGTTAAAATCTCATGTAGGGCTTCCCAAAGGAAGTTGAGGATCACTATACTCTAGAATATATAGAGAGTCATCATCCAACTTCCCATGAGATTGAACTAACTTGTATTTCTCAAGATGCATACTATGATGTAGCTTGACCTGCTGGGGATTTTGAGTGGGGGGGACTTCACCTTCTTGTGCTCAATTATGAGATGGTGTTGCTCCACTCCAAGTCACTGGTGAACTTGAGAGACCTTTTCTTTTAAATTGAATCCTCTGTGAGAGAATCCTTAGAAATCTACTTCATACAAGAAGTA
The DNA here is from genome assembly GCA_032191745.1 of Picea mariana. Classification (NCBI taxonomy): domain Eukaryota; kingdom Viridiplantae; phylum Streptophyta; class Pinopsida; order Pinales; family Pinaceae; genus Picea; species Picea mariana. The sequence continues at coordinate 39,990 of JASDQU010307238.1, forward strand.
GCCAAATGACCAATCTTAAAACAAGATTTACACTTGAAAGCCACTTGCTCATAGTGCAACACTTGATTCAAGAAAAATTCTTCCACATCCAAAATAATTTCCTATGGCATGTCAATGCTTTTATCCATGTCAACATGAATCCACTCAAATCATTGCATAGGTGGTTTTAAGACCATAAATGACCTCTACGAAAACCATAATATTTTTTTCCACTAAATCCACAAGAGCATAAAGGGAGTCCATATTCCAAAAATGAAGAGGAAGACTCATAATACTCACCTAAATTGGGAGAGATGATAGGACCTTTGTGCAATGATCAAATGATCAATGCCAAGGTTCAATAAACATATTAGTGTTCCCCTAAAAATAGACACTATTTTACAACATCTTTTCCCCTATCATTAGCTTCTAAAAATTCCACGATGAAGATTCCTTTTGCACAAGGATGTATAAAGGCATCCCAAGCAAAAATGATTTCCACGATGTAAGATCCTTTAATACAATTATTTTGACCAAAACCATTAAAACAAGAAATCAATTAATAGTAGCTGAAATAGTCTTCTTTTGGATTAACCACCACAAGTTTGAGCTTGGTGGTTAAAGCACTAATCACCTTTTCCATATATAAAGGACTCTACATCAAGAGAGAAAGAATAAGCCCTACAACAATGTCTCTAAGCATGGAATGAGTTATCCATTTTTGAGAATTTGAAACAAGGAGTCGTCCCTGATATTAATCGAAACACCACTTTTAAAAGTTAGGTATACACATTCAAACCTTGGATATAAAAATATGATAAATATGAGGTAACATAGMACATCCCCTTATKTGAGGTGRGTGGGGTGGCAAGTGAGGGAATCTTACCCCAAATGACCAAAAAWATCCTTGGAAACAACACCATAYATGGAGCCATTGTCATCTTGAAGTTGAAGAAATGCATTGTTGAGCAATTACTTCCTACTTAACAAGGGTAGTTGCGGAGCAACAAGTCCCTGCTAAGAAGGTAGACTTGTTGCTTCGATGTTCGTAGGACAAGTCTCCAATGGTATAGATGCTAGTATTTTATGTGAAAACTTATCCATGCTACATAGTTTCTCTCTAGTAGCCCAATCGAGTAGTCCAAGTTAGAGTAGAATAGCCCAAGAAGAGTGGATATGAGGACTTCGTTGTTATTCATTGTAACCAAGTTTGGTAGCCAACAAGTGAATGACATAGTAATTGTTTTGAAAAAAATCCTGGAAAGTATCAATGCACCTGAAAAAGGACAAAAAGGAAAAAATTCCTGGAAATTAATGAATTTTAATTATGGTTCTCGGCTCTTCTTATCACAATACAACATTACATTAATCCGTTTTACTTCTCATAAGAAAAGGGGCATGTCCATGTTAAACACGCACTGTGATGTGGATTTTCTGTTAAATCAGATTGAAAAAGGAAAAAATCATGGGTACCTATCGTCCGTGGACAAAAAGCTGTTTTTATTTACAACATATACAAAATCAAATATCCCCATTGAGGCGTTGTTAATTCACTCTGAACGAAACTCCATTGGATTACATAGAAGCACAGACACTGGACAAATCACTCCGGTGGCATGGTCTGTACATTTGATGTGAAAATTTGGCAAGCACCTGCAGGAAGAGCTCGTAACGGTAAATGATTTTCACCCACTAACAACAAGGAAAATGCCATCTCGTTTACTGTAAGAATAATAGCGACCAAAAAAGTTCAAAAGGATGAAAATAAACTAATTATAATATGCAATTTCTGGGGAGTAAAAAGTAAATAATTTTTTTTTTCCATAAAGCATTAAACTAATTATAATTATAATATAGAATTTCCAAGAAATTGACCACCTGTCCATGAAAAAAGGACATGCGTCCATAAACCAGAAAGAAACTCCACGGGGCTATTGATGTCTAACGCCATTGCCTTTGGCAAAATCAATCCACACATCAATGAAACAAGAAGCAAACTACAAAAATGACCATGGAACCAAGTAAGTGGATTAAAGATAGTGATGGGGCTTGTGGCATGTTTATGGTGCAACTAGATATGCTTTGGTATTGCTTCGTTCTTTTGGATCTTCAATGCCCATGCCACCCGCTGTGTGGTCAACAGTGTTAACCTCCATAAATTTTGGGCAGAAGCATTCTCATGGAGCAGATTCATAGTCACGATATGGGGCACTAGTGCGAAAATCTTTAGAGCCTTCCATGATATTGGCACCATCGTTTTCACAGGTTTCTTCTTTAGTGGCTTCAAAATCAATGTCAGGGTACTGTCTCGTTGAAATTTTGAGCATCGAACTTCAGTCATAACATCAGCAACACCCTCGTGACTTTGAGCATCATCCTCTTCAAAACTGCCTTCAGAATCTGAAACACTTTTGTCCACAGGGAATTCCAGAAGATTTTCTCTTCCTTCCAAACCAATGGCTTCACTATCTTCAATGAAAACACATAGATCTTCCTCCTTTAGGGCTATTAAAAGCTTATAATATGCATCTTCAAAACTCAACATGACAAAATATTACAGATGTTGATTCATACATTTTATAAAAGAATTGGTGTGTATTCTTGGTTGAATAATTTTTCCAAATACCATTGGTATCCAGGGCTTCACATACTTTCTCTTCAAGATCAGCAGAAGCCTGTTCTACTGATACGTAATTCCGGAGAGCATCTTGTGACCCTTTTTGTTCACTAAACATTCTTGAATCAAGCTAGAAGTATTTCCTTCATGACAAAACCCATTCAAGCCTTCTTTCGTTTGTATTTTAGTCTGCTTTTGAGCATAGTGCCATTCTACTGTGGGTTTAGGCCAATCACATGACTCCTTGTCTACATTGGTATTGCTTCGTTTCTTTGGATCCATAACAAACTGTATAACAAATTGGTGGCACAATATAGCGTGGCTAGTGTAATAAACAAAGAAGGGTACCGTAATTCTATAATCAACGAAGATAAAGATAATGCCAAGAGGCATTGCGGCAGGTAACACTAGAATTCGGGCGTGCGACTAGACTAGAACTTTAGAAACCAACCCTTAAGACTCATGAGACTTACCAACGGGTTTGCCTAATGATAATTACTCCTATGACGCTTAGAAAATTATGCAGGTACTTCACATGATAAATCTTCACATTAATCGCGTCGCACCCCGTAACTGTACATGGGGCAAAGAGTGGAGTATTTTTTATTTTATGACTTACTCCCGCTTGGTGATCACCTGCTCCGCTTTGAAAGGCTGTAGTGGCTTTCTTTATAGATGAAAGAAACCGATCAATCTTTTTTTGATACCGACTGATTTGGGTGGGGAAGGTTTTTGGAACAAAATAGGAAGGAATCCTTGTTATAATAGAGACAACATTACACATAGATAAAAAGAAGGACTTCCTTATAAAGTAAACGATATAAAAAATGTTCGAGCAAGGAGCATAGTAATTGAGGATCCCCCGTGCAATGGATTCATAGTGGGAGATGATTGCCTTAGGGTGCTTTCTCCAATTGTGCTTGGTGTCTTGAGAGAGGAGCTTGAAATGTGGGTTCATGGTAGTGAGAGGGAGGGAGAAGCTATAGTTCATGACATTGAGAGGGAGGGAGAAGCTACGTGTAATAAGGACAATAGAGAGGGAGAAGTTACCTGTGATAAGAAGGACAATAGAAGTAATGCATCGATGATTAAAGATTTTTTGCAGTCGGTAGAGGCAGGCTTAGGAGCCTAACGACTTGAAGGATCTGAAGAATATAGAGGAACAGAGGCTGCAATCATCCGGAGTCTAAGCTCGTCACAAATACAGGTATGCCAATATTATTACATATTATCCATAAAATTGAAAGCACAAATAGATAGGGTTAATGTCTTTTACCAAAATAACTCTGTAATTGCTTCAACTATTCATTAAATGACACACAAATTGCTTCAACTCAGTAATGATAGCTCCATTGATTTAACTCTATATTGGTCCAACATAATTTCCCTTATATCGTAGTCCACGACTGGCACATTGAGCTTGAACTCCTTACCTATTCTGCGCTTCTTCCTCCGCACCCGATTTCATCTTCTCGAAAGAAGATTTGCAGATACAAACACTGGGTTTTCTTCTTCGACCACTGCGTGCTATAGGGAGTTGCACAATCTCTTGGTGTGATGCTCATCTGCAAGGATACTTGAGAACAAACAGGGTCGCAATGAACTTGACCCTTAGTTCGTGTAAGAGGTTTGGAAGAGCTAGTTCTGTAAGAGTTGCAGTTGGTCATGCATACCGAATGCACACATCCTTATATCTGCTTGTTCAACCGATTCAATAGTTCCGGAACTAGATGCACCGACCCTTCCCTTATGGGCGTATAGCGCTCGACATGGCCAAACAGTAGAACTACTGAAACTAGGAGCCCCCCGGCGTGAGTGAGATAAGTGTTGTTACTATTTGTTACCAATAAATGTACCAAAGGGTGCTTGGCCCTGAACGTAACATGGTAATCCCCTCTAATTGTAGTTAGGGTACTCCCCGAGACTTTATAGCTTTATAGGCCCTTCCACTTGAAAATGAAAACGGTGAGCTACTACGGGGATGATCTGCACGGGATCAATATACTAACAGCCATTCGAGAGCTTGCTCTGGTTTCATAACCAAAGCGCTTTAAAACTTCCTCGAATGGTGAAAGCGACACAAGACTTCCCATCCATGCAATTCTACAGGACCTTGTTAGTTAGGTAGGACACCCAATTCAACCTGATCTCAGCTGAGCATACGTCTGCAACATGGACGGCTTGCTTTGAACACGCCATATGTCTGCAATATGGATGACTTGCTTTGAACACGCCATACGTCTGCAACATGGACAACTTGTTTTGAACACGCCAACCATGCACCGGAATTGAGCACATAACTAACCATGAGTAGAAGCAGAGTAGGACACATAGCACTGCACTTGTCCTTTGGGGAAACACTATGAAGCTTCGATCTTCCACGTATAGTTATGGAACTTCGATATTCGTTTAATGACTTGGGAAAAAGCTTAAACATCTAAGCTTATGAACTAGGAAAAAGCCTAAACATTTAACACTATGAACTAATGCTAGACATAAAGTCTAACATTAATTCACTATCTCATCTATATGTAAATTATCTAAATCTTCCTTGTAATTTATCCTAGGTCTACCTCGATTTGAGGCCAAATAAAACCTCAAACTAGAAAGTTAAGATATAAAATGAAATATCACTTATTAAAATGATGTATTTGCATTGGTTTTTATGCAGTGACTAATATAGCAACTAGAATCGATTACTAAGAGTCCCGAAGGCAGGGACTAATAAAGCCATCAATAGTACAATGTGGAAGGTTAATAAACGCATTAAATTATTGTGGGCAGCCACGACCATGGCAATCACGATAAAGCCTTGGCCACCGTCGAAGCGTTGCATTACGATCAGGCTTAAATTTGGTGACACGTAATCACCCCTTAATATAAACATGCTTCTTTTACCAATCATTTATCGCAATACATAAACACTGACAAAGGAAATAGATGACCTGGATGAAACAATGGATATCTTTGAATTTGAACGGATGATTACCGAAGGGACATTTGATGAGCGAGCAGAGTGAAACTCTTCTTCATTCATTCATGGAGCTCACTGCACATCTTCACGTCCATGCTCCTCGAACTTTCTCGAAGGATTATTTCTGCATTTCTCCCTTATTGCAGCGGGCGTCGTTGCATCCTTTAACAAAATGTAAACGGAAAATTTCGGTGACCAGACGGCGCAATTTTATGCAGAGTGATAAAGATTTTTTCATCCCTCTTACAAATAAGTCGAAAACGGAGATACGCGATAAAACTAGGGTTTCGCCTCATGCACAATCTTCCGAGGATAGAGTATCAGTATCCTTAAATGACAAGCCCGAAAGAATGTTGAATGTCAAGGAGGAAGGTGCGGATAACGGTGGAGATTATGACTATGGCGATCTCAGTGTTGGCCCCGACCACCGGAGCGGTCAGCTTTAATTGTTTCCCAAAAATCGTATTTTCGGATATATATTTCTCATTTTTCCTTTCAAGTTTCAAATTTAGATAGAAAAAATTGAAATGAAATGAAAATATTGAAAAATAGTTAAAATGGTTGCAAATGTCATCTTCAGAACATTTTCCCTGAAGATTTAAATCTCAGTCAGGAAAAGAAAAAAAGAAAAATTCTAGATAATTTGATATGTTTTCGAAAACCTTAGTTTACTTTTGGATCTACATTTTTCAACTTTTGTAGCAGAAAGCRAAAAAACTAAAGAGAAAAAGTCAGAATCTATATATATCTTTTCACTGCGTGTAAGATTTTAAGCGGACTCGTTTCGAATGAACACTTTTTCATCAGCACGGCATGAAGAAGATGCCAAAGATGACAGAGCCCTGATGATGAGTGAAGTGTTCACCTGAAACTCACCGGCTTAAAATCTTACACGCAGTGAAGAACTAAACTTCGAAACAATATATTGAACTGCCAAAAACCTCCATTTCCAATATTATAAATGTTTCCTGGTTTCATATATTTTTGTTTTTTTAGTTCTTTGTGCATTAAAAAGTGCCCAAATTTTAAATTTCAGCTGCAGAAAATAGAAGAATAGAAATTGAAAGAGAAAAAAATGAAGGAAACCATAGC
>JASDQU010307238.1:52289-62367 GCA_032191745.1 Picea mariana
TAAATTAGTAGTATATTTTATTATTCACCATTAATTTAATACTTTATTAATTAATGAATTAATTAATAATTAAGTCAATCATTAACCATCATGAACAACTATTTAATAATAATCAATTAAAAATGTTATTTTAAGACATAAATACAGTTTAGCTAATCTTTTAGGATCATATTATTAAATTAATTATACTTAAAATCAAGGGTCGTTACATGTGGGGAATGAGAGACTATAGGCTAGTTGCAACAACAAGCACCTTGGATTGAACAATTATGTTTAGAATCAGATCTTAGCCTATCACTAGGAACCCTTTTTCTTTGGTGGAGTTAAGCCCCAACTCGGGGGTGACCTGTTCCTGAAATATTATGAGCAACAAATTCTACGGCTGGGAGGAACATTTGAGTTATGCATGCAGTTTGTGACTTTCATAAAATACAAGTGTTCTTTATGTGCTTATTTATCTATGTTTGACATGGGTTAATTCTTATATGTTGTCGCATATAAGTAATCTTTGTTAGCATGTCTAATGTTGCTTGCGCATGTAAGTGTGGTGTTGATAGTCATTATTTTAGTTGTGTCTAAGTATGAAGATTATTGATAGTTTTTCCTATTATGTTATCCTTTGATATTGGTCATGAGTCTCTGAGGCAAGGATTGAATGGTCGGGTGTGCAAGAAAGTAGCCTATGTGCACATGAGGCTGGAACTCATGTGTGCATATAGGGAAATAGACCTTGAGCATAAGAAGACCAGAATTTCTGTGTGACGCCTGGATGGTTGTGTGCACGATAGTACCGTGTGATAAGTATACTCATGCACAGTTGTTTTTAGTTACTTCAGCTGCTTAAAGTCAGTTTAAAAGGAGAAAATTAGTGTGGCATGCCTCTGTTTGAGGTTGAACGCATTACTTCAAGTGATATTGTGCAGACTAGGGTTTAGTATAAAATATACGCAGTGCATTTTCAGAGTAGCATTGTTCATTGGTATGTTGGGTGATACAATATGGTTGATTCAAAGATACAAAAGTTGAGATTGTGTGACATGGCCCAACCTGGGAGGCTATGGAACGTTACATTGTGGTATCAGATAAATGTCAGAGTGTTTTTGTAGTAGCATGGCCCAACTTGGGAGGCTGGTGATTTTACACATGATCATCCTTACACCTTAGTTTGGTGAAAGAATTCAATGTGTTGCAACATCCACTTTTCTTGTTCGATACAACAAAAAAAGTTTTCTAAGCTAGTCTGCAAGTGTGATCATTGACTCCATCACAAGGAAAGTTTCAAAGGGACCTATTGCTTATATAACGCTTAGTCAACTTGAGTACATAAGGAAATATTCGTTGCACTTCAGGATCATAACACAATAAAAAGTAGCCGAGGTTCTAGCCTTGATCAATGTGGCCATTTGTTGAGGTCTCAATAGCCTAGTTTATGTTTAGGATTTATTTTCTCCTTTTTAGGATTTATTTTAATCTTACCTCTGCATTTCCATGTAACCTAGTTTCTTTCAATCCTCGTTGAGATGGCTTAATTCTCAATTTTTTCTTTGATTTCCCATTTCCTCATTTTCTTCTTTAGTTTGATCTCGTTTATTTTGATGGAAGTTTCCTTTATTTGAACTCTTTCAATCCTCTTTTCTATCTTTTGTTATTCTAAATTTTTCCCTGCAATTCCAGATTCTCAAATCGAACTCCCTTTTCACTTTATTCACATTTTCTCTACCCAATTTCAAAATCATGCGTGATTCTCTAATCAGGTCCCTTTTATTATTTGTTCGAATGATCTTTTCGTTTCCCTTTGAAGTCCTTTTATATTCAAACTTACATTCCCCAATTCATTTTCCAAATTGGGCCTCATTTAAAAAATTGATCTCTCTCTTCATCTCCTTTTGTTGAGCCTTGTCCCAATTTGGAGATTGACCCTGATGTCCAAATTGAACCCTCCCATCACCATTCGAACTATACAGTTTTTTAGATATGTTTGATAATTTTAGGCTTCTATTTCATATTATTTTAATAAGTTTTGGACTTTACCTTTGAAGGCCATATTTTTAATTGATCCAAAACCTTTGAATCATACCCTACATACACCAAAGTGCTTCAACCTTGGCCTGATTCAACGATCAGTTTGATTTTCTAAATTGGGCCTACCATCTCCAAAACATAGTGAAAAGGGGTCTAGGTTTTCCAATCAACCTTGATTTTTAAGTTGGACTCTTTTCCCATTGGCTCTTTGTTCAAATCTTGGATTTTATTTGAAGTTCCCTCATAATCACTGAACTCTTGCTCCTGATTGAAAAACATTTCTTTTGAAATATTTTAAGTGTGATTGTGATTGGCCAAATTTTCAAAATCAGGCCTCCTACTTAAGAACCTTTGTCCCGATTCTATGATCGGGCCCAATGTCTAAAATTAGGCATGCCCTCATTTAAAATTAATTATAAGGGGTCCTGATTTTCCCAATAGGCCTCAATTCATAGACCAACCCACTTTCGCTCTTGGACTCTTAACACATGTGAAGTCATTTTAAAAGTTCGAATTAAATTCTTAATGTATAGATGCCACCTACGCATTAGCACACTTTTAAAGCACATTCGATCTCAACTCAATTCAACAGTGTCATGGATCGAATCACCACCTTTTGAATTTACAAATAAATGCAAACTTACCCTTTAGTTTTTTTTATTTGAAAGTTCGAAGTCAAATGTAAAGCCCATCTATTCAAATAGTCTATGCATTGAAGCAACGATTGGTCTCCCCTTGTAATGCTTGAAATTGTTGAATAAACTCGAGAATGTTACAACGCATAAAATGTTGCTTTTCAATGGGCTTCTCCAACCAGGTACTTGATTTCAAAATGCACTTGATCAATTAGCAATTTTAGTTTTAAATGGGCTAGGTGGATAATTTCTTTGTTTTAGCTAATGGTGATTTCTATACGCATTCAAATTTTCCTTAGATTGAATTTAGTTTGTGATTGCATGTGCCCCTGATAGATTCCCTCTTTCGACCCTCAAAAGGAATTACTTCCCAAGTGAGCTACTTCCATGAGCTATGTTTCCCTTGATTTTCCCATACGAATTGATTTTGAGAAACCCAGGTTCGAGATATAAATTCTAGCTAAAATTCATATCTTTTCTACGATGACATGCACTTGAAGTTAAGGTAAGTATCATTGTCCTGAAAACTGGTTTCCATTTCGAATTTCTAGAAGTTAGCTATTAGTGGATTTAATTCCTTTTTTTGAGTTGAACCCTACATTCCTTGTCTTTTGCTGCACTAACCTACAATAATTTCTACATGGCTACCAAAGGGTATGGTAGGAGACAAAAATATCAACAAGAGAGATCAATTGTGAGCCAACCAAAGGATCAAATTGAGGTCATAGAAGTTAATAAGGAAACAACATTGTCAAGTGAACAAACCCCCATAATGATGGAATCATCAGTTAGTAGGGAAAACAAATTTGTCAAAACCAAGCAGCCAAGCATGGAAGCCAAGCTACTAAAGATGTTAAATTGCCCATTTGTGTAGATTCTCCATACACTTTTGGGTTTGATGGGGCCCACACATACACTAAATTGTTTCATGTGATCAAATATGAGAAAGGGCCCAGGGATGATGAAGAATTAGATGAAAGAGAAGAAGAAAAGCTTAATTTATTGCAAAAATAAAAAAATATCCTTCATACACAATTTAGAAGCCATATCTTTAGTGATGACTTGTGCATAAGTGATCAGGTACCGAATACAACATACAAAATCCAAGACAAAGAGAATTATGAGTGATCATGGAAAATGTATTGGATCAATCACATCAACTAATTTTGAGGCCTACTACAAGTTTTCAAAGGTCGAAATCCATTTCACCAATGAGTGGCTGAGAGATTTTACTCGTGACCATTACTGCCATGACATCTTGATTGATTGGTATGAGGAGGGGATGCCTTTCAAATCCTTAAGCAACAAGATTTTCCCACCATACACCTTAGGTTAGGATACACATGAGAAACCCAATTGGTTAGCAGGATTTATCAAGAAAAAGGTTCAACTCATGTGAAAATAGGTTGGGTGATAATGGTGTATGACATCACTAAAGGAGGTAAAATATTCAATTGGGTTGCTATCCTTTCCAAATCACTTGCATAAGCCATTGGAAAGGCTCAATGGGATGCTTTCTCAAGAACCCCCCAAAATTTACGTGTCTTCTTACCTTTTAAATGTGGTTTGTGCTTTTAACACATTCATGGGGTTAGGTTGATCTTGGTCCCTAGAGTAGCCCCATGTTCATGTATATTTCAAATATTTATGGAAGAACATGTACAAATTTCAGCTTGCACTTATTTGTGATGGTTTCATGGAACCATTGTATAAGCTCATCTTTTTCAAACCTTGCTCACAAATATCTCCAGAAGCCATAGAAGTGTTGAAAATTGGATTAACACTATAGCTATATAAGGATTTATGGTGTTACATGAGCACCTCATACACTTCCATCCTAAGTGCTAAATAGTTTGACCATTTAGGAAATTGGGCACTAAACATCTTTACATGGTTTTATTGCTTTCCTAATCAAACATTAAAATAATGTGTGTCGAAATTATCCACTGTATATAGGCATGTATGGGATAATAGATTTCACTTGGGCTGGAATGGAAGGAGAAAACATTGAGGATATTCTTATTTTTAACTCTCTTTGTGCTCATTATTTCTCCTTACTGATTTTGTTTTTTTGTTAAGTAAGATAAGTACTATGTATTCATATAAACAAGAGAGTTTATCTACATGTTTAGAGGTTACTAAGGTCTGGTTAACATCTCATATATTTTCACTACAAGGCTTAAAGCCCTACTTGTAGTCATAATAAACAAAATATAGTTTGAAATCATCTTCAAATAGAAGTCCAACAAACATATAAACAAAATAGTTTTAGGGCTATAATTTTAAGAGTATTAGGTGGTATATTATCATATAAATCATCCATAAGCAGGTTGCATGGGTAGAATATGCTTCCTAAATTAAAATAGTAAATCCTAAAGCTTAGACCTAGACATACAAGACCAACATTATAATGGAAAAGACCAAAAACCCCTAAGAGAGAGTCAAGAGACCTCGAGTAAGCCTCCTCATCATCGAAGGTGATGGGATATTGTGGGGTGATTCCAACTAGGAATGTTGGTTTCACCTTTGCTAATGAGTCATCATGGGAATGCCAACATTCTAAGCATACAAGTCTAGTGGGTAGGGCACAAATTTCATTCTAGAGGGAATAATACTTTCCATCTAGAAGTTGAAGGATGTCTACAATGTGTTCCAAGAACAGGTTGTCTTATTGTGGTTGATTGTCCATATTTTAAGCCATCATTTCCTTGGTGTGCCAATATAGTTCCATTTTTATATTGTAGCAAGTGATTTTGCTTTGTGAGATGCCTATATTCGAGAAAAGTCTCTCCAAATATTTGCCCACTATCTGACTATGGATGGTTCACCTTTCTTGATGGACCATATACATGAGGACTCCTAATTGTTGAAAATTAGTAGGTTTGTGTGTGGAGTCAAACCCCTCTATTATATCCATGGTGTCAAAACCATGTTTGCTGGTGTATGGAGGGTTGAGGATTTTTCTTTCTTGGCTTTGGGATTCAAGGGTCTCCCTATGCCATTTATTATATATGGGATGGCCTCCTTCCCCTCCATTTGGTCCCTAAGGTCACGAGGCTCGGGACTATGTAGATATGAGGAGGAGTAAAAGATTATCCATGAATTTTGCACCTACTAAATGGTGGAGCAGGTAGCAACTTCTCAACTGGTGGGAAATGAGAGACCTCTTCTCCTTCTAAATTCTATAAAAAACAGCCTAACAATGTTGCCTAGGAAAATAAATAGTGATGCCCACAATGCCTCTCTAAACTCCCTTTGTGCTTCATTCATCATCGCATTTCCTACTAGTACCAAGTTTCCATGACTTGGGTACAAGACCTACCTCTTGTCTTGTTGAACAAACTAGGTTAGGTTAGTTGTCCATGTCCCATGCTTTAATCCCCCCCCCCTTTATCATGTGTCCTCTTAACTCACAAGTTGATCATCCTTTCCACCCCATCTGGGTGAGCCTTAATGATTGCGTTAACTGGGCATGCTTCTTTGTAATAGGAAAGATGATGCATTGGTTAACCTTATGAAATGAGTCATAACATCATATAAGTGTTAATTGACATAACCTAATGACATATCTATTTAAATAATGTTGTAATTTCCATTAGTAGTAGCGGGTCAATTAATGCCTATGTAACATAATATTGATTAGGATTTTCTTATTATATGGAAGATTTGATATGTCATGACCCATCTATGCACTTCAAACATGTATTCCTTTAATGCCTCATATATGCAATGCATTTGAAATCGTAATAAAACATTCACTAATCATCCATAAACCATCAAGGAAAATATTGTAACCAACATAGTAGTAAAATCATCATGAGCTAGAAAGTTTTAAATTAATCACACCATCAAGACATAAAGTAATTGATAAAGGCACAAAAAACCATCAATCCCATGATAGTCATCGAATTGAACTCAAAGCATATATTAAGCAAGCCATCAAGTTATAAGCATTCAAGTGTAGTTTAGCTTTAGAGTGAATCAAGTAAACTAATCAAAGATATTTAAATTAACTGAGAGTATCGATCACCTCATAAAGCTTAAGTCACACAGGATAGTAAGATAAGATTAGTTTCCTGAATGGGGTGCAAGCTGGGGGGGTGGAGGCCGAGCATGTGGCTGACAAAACCAAATCATCGTCATAAATGTGAAGATAGGTTGTTGGGCACTCATGACGTGTCTAATTGATGGTTGGAAAGGAATGAATACTTAGGGTGGTGGGGGTATGATGACCACTATGTTAGTCAGATCTATGAAGGCTAAGAAGTTTAGATGTAAGGCGAGGTACAAGGCTATGATGCAGGGGTTTTATGGCACAATTGGGGGTATAATCCCTGAGAGTACTAAAGTGGGGAAGTTGCATCATTCAACAAGTTGGTTGGTAGTGATGGAGATGGTATTGATAGACAAAATTTGGGTTTTTAGGAGCAAGCCCGCACTGAGTGGAATTTGGAGTAGTAGAGGTGGCCAGATGCATTGCAGTGAGTTCCCTTGAGGGGATTGAGCCTGTTAGACCATCATGTTGTTGAGGGAAGTTTGAAAAGGGTGTCATGTATTTTTTGGCTTGGTGAGGTAACAAACTAGTTTGAAGAGGCTTGACATCTTAGCAACCTCTGTTTGTTTCGATTTCATAGGCTTCAATAGGATCCAAGGGGGTGAAGATCTAAGTGGGTGGTGCTTTATTTGTGTTTCACTTCGTTCCTTTTGTGCAAGGAAGACTGTCTTGGGTGGAGAATTGGGAATGACTACTGGTTGAGAGGGTCTTAGATTATGGCTTGGGGTCTAGGGAAGGAAAGAAAGAGCATGAAGAAAGGAGTGAATGTGGGTGATCGTTTGGCCTCTTCCTTGAGGTCGTAGAGTGTGGAATGAGGGCAGGGTATGAGGTGGCCCTTGTTGAGTGCCAATTTGAAGACAAAGTTTCAAAGAAATCCAAAAAGGTTTTTGAGGAGGTGGAGGTAGCGGTGGTGGTCAAGAACGAGCTAGTTTCAGATGCCTTGATCGTAGAGGAGGCTCAAAAGTGGCTTGAGGACCTCATCGACTCACAAATCAGAGACAAAATACTTTATGTTGGATGGAACTTACTAGTTTGTGAAAACCTTGATTGCACAAGCAGCATGAAGTGTGAAAGTAGAGAAAAAGGACATTCTCCACTGCCTCTCCATTTTTGAAGGAAAGTTTGAGGTTGTCTATGGGGTGGTCTTTGTGGTTAAAGTCATTGTCTCGAAATCTCCAGAGGAACATGGTAGGGGAAAAAGGGAAATGGGATCAGATAGCACAATTAGAACGAAGGAGAATCCAATTGAGGTTGATAAGGAGGTTCAACAAATGAAGCAGACTTGTGAGGATTTTGAGGATGTTTATTTGATCCTGGAAGTGGACGCAGAGGAAACTCCCCCTCCTCCAAGCGTTGGTTGATGGGTGTGATCTTTTTGTAGTCTTTTTATTTATTCCTATGGATAGTTATACTTCAGATTGTTAGTTATTAGCCTATGCTAGTATGAGACAAATGAACACCTCTTCGACTTATCAATTTTTTTATGAAAAAATATGGTGGGGGATTGGTTTCCTCTATTGGCATGCCTTCACCAGGGAATGATTATATGACTACATTTTTTTGTGATTAATAGAAGTTTGGGGCCTTTTTAGATTAAAAAAAAATATTAGTGAAACTTGATATTTTTTGGAGTGTCCCTGACCCCTAGGGTCTACGCTATGTTGAGGGGATTGAAAAATAGCGACAGACTGGGTGAACTAGGAATACTTGATAGAATATTCCACTGAGTGATGGACAAGAAGTTAAGGAATTTGTTTTTCTTCTCAAGGAAGTATAAGGATTGAAACACAAGCACATTATTGAATGATTTCCTTTGAAAGGAATTGATTAATATTCTCTCAAATCGAATTTACAAGCTTAACACCTATGTGGAATAAAAAGTTTGTAAGAATTTTTAATTTTAGTATTAGTCAACGACCAAGGTTATAATCATAATCCTAGGGCCTATTTAGATTTTGGGTGCAAAAATTTCCCACATGCATGTAATAAAATATCCCTTAGCTATTGCTCCACCACCCACAAGTGTCCATAGCCTCGATGGGGTGACCATGACATCACATGCCTTGTTATACTACCAATTAGGCATCCATATCCATGGCAAATTTTTCCTACATCACCCCGCTTTAAGTTCTTTCTTTTCCTTCCTTCTCCTTTTATATATTGTTTGGAAAATCATGGATGGGATGAAGAAGAGGCCTTTGATAGGATTGATGGGGTTAATCACCTTCTGTGAGGATTTATAAAACATCATCCATACTTGGGTATTCAAAGTACCCCATTTAATTTTTCATCCCTATACTTGTAATTTCTACTTTCACACACTTGTTGATTTGGTGCATGTGAATGGATCCCTTTGGAAACTTATCTTGTTAATCAAGCTAAGTTGTGGGAATAATCCTGAGGTTAATTACTTTGAAATCTCTAGGTCTTCCATTCATTGTGGCATTCCTTTTACACCTATTATCAATAGTTAAGTTGAATTCGTTCTAAAGTTCATAATCAATAACAAATTATCTCAAATCTTTTTAGGGAAAATACGTTGAATTCTATGATACAAAACTAAAGCATGAAATTAACAAACTAATCTAAGAAAGCATGGTGCTAAATGGAAACTAATTTAAAGTGGGAAAATAAAGTATTCTACAAAATCTAGGCATGAAAGAAAATGACAAAAAAAAACATCGAAGAAAACACTAATCTATGAAAGCAATGAAATCTTAATATGCAGAAGATAATATACCTTGAGGATGAGAGAACACAAATATCATTGATAGGGAG
Source organism: Picea mariana (assembly GCA_032191745.1). NCBI lineage: Eukaryota > Viridiplantae > Streptophyta > Pinopsida > Pinales > Pinaceae > Picea > Picea mariana. The sequence goes on from JASDQU010307238.1 coordinate 61,779, forward strand.
AATTTGATTCCCTCCATTTTTTTGAGATGATAAGTTCCAGGGCCAATATTTTTTCAACTTGATATGGTCTCAACCACAGTTTTTGAAAATTTGTATGTTTCCCTTTCAATGTGCTAGCCTCATCCCACATGAGGACAAGATTGATGACTTGAAGCTCGTTGTCATCTGATGCATTCTTGTCAAACCAATGCTTAACAAGATTCTTATGGGTAACACATTTCTACTTTATCTTGTTCTTCTCTTTGTCCAATTTTAATAGAGTATTTATTCCATAGGTGAGGAACCATTGCCACTTACTAGATGCAAGAAATGGAAAGATGGAAAAATATATTATAAATTAATATTGCTTCTTTGTTATAAACCAAGAAATATTGAGAGGTCCCTATTGCTAATTTGGGTGTAACTCAGTCTACTCATAATGCATTAAAGAGTGCTTGTTGTAATATCTTGGTTTTGACCTTTTGGAGATTTTGGATGTAATTGTAAATAAATAGTCATAATAATGGTATTCGAGCCATATGATCTTAGATAAATAAACCCATGTGTTAGATACGAGATCTATTATAATAAGTAGAAAATATAAATACTG
>JASDQU010307238.1:66248-80862 GCA_032191745.1 Picea mariana
TTTTGGGTCCCACAACTTAAAATCACTTTAAGTTGTTAAGTACATTCACTTTATAAAAGTACTTTATTTAAAAAGTCACTTTACAAATAAAACATGTCTAGGAAATATGACTTTGTGTCCCCCCCATGACAAAACACAAAAACATGAATGAGGACATCCCTTGTTACATTTCAACACTCCTAACAGGTTAAACACATACCAACTTGTAGATCTCCTATGTTCCAGATCTCCATCCCAGTCTACATCCACAAAGCCATGCATGTCCAACACTCTATCCAATCCAGGTCTTCCTTGGTAGCACAATCCATAGCTAGCAGTGCCACACAAATACCCGAAAACCCTCTTTATTATTGTCTAATGCTCCTTCCTTGGTTTTTTCATATACCTGCTCAAAAATCCCATTGCATGTGCAATGTCTGGTCTAGTACATACCATTGCATACATCAAACTTCCAACCACACTTGCATATGGAACACAAGACATGTCCTCCTCCTCTTCCTGTGTCTTGGGACACTGATCCATAGATAACTTTACACCTACATGAATAGGGACCCTGACCGATTTACATTCCTGCATATTAAACCTCTGCAATATTGTCTTGACATGTTTTCTCTGATTTAACCAGAGTTTCCTGTTTTTCCGGTCTTTTTTAATTTCCATGCCCAAAATGAAATTTGCAGCACGAAGATCCTTCATGTCAAATTTAGAGGACAACTGAGTTTTCACATCCTAGATAATCTCCTTGTTGTTTCCTATGAAGAACATGTCATCCACATATAAGACCAAATAAATCAAATGATCGCCAATTAATTTAAAATACACACAATGATCCTCTTTGCTTCTTGTGAAGCCAAGTCCCAACATATGTATCAAACTTTTGATACCACATCCTTGGTGATTGTTTTAAACCATATATGGACTTTTTCAGCTTGCATACCAACTCCTTTTTTCCCTTCACAGCAAAGCCTCATGGTTGCTTCATATAGATTTCTTCTTCCAGATCCCCGTGTAGGAATGTTGTCTTCACATCCATCTATTCTACTTCAAAATCAAATGCAACATCAACAAATAACATAAATCTAATAGAAGTTAACTTGGCAACAAGAGAAAAATCTCACCAAAATCAATTCCCTCAACCTGGGAATAACCCTTTGCTACTAACCGAGCTTTTTATTTCTCCACTTTGCCTTCTGCATTCAACTTCTTTTAAATACCCATTTGCTGCCAATGGGATTTCTTCCAGTCGGAAACTCCACTAGATCCCAAGCCTCATTCTTATCCAAGGATGCCATTTCTTCAACCATGGCATTTTTCCAGAGTTTTCCATCCTTTGAATCCACTGCCTCCCTAATAGTTCTAGGATCATCATCAGTAGTAGACAAAGAAAAAATTGAATGGAAATCAAATGGAGTATACCTTTCCAGTAGCCTTTTTTCCCACACTGATCTCCTCAATACTGGAGTATGAGTATCTTCTTCTTCTAATTCCTATTCTTCTGTAGAGTTTGATTCATCATCCTTTGGCTCAAACTCTATTTTCTCTAGTTCTTCCTTACTTGGTAAGACTTCCTGTTTGAAAACATCCTTCATTTCTCTAAATACCATATCTCGACTATACACAACCTTCTTAGTTTATGGGTTCCAAAACTTATAGCTTTTAAGACCATCTTTCTACCCAATAAATATACACTTTTCAGCCTTCTTATCTTGCTTACTCCTATTTTCCTTTGGAACATGAACATAGGCCTCATAGCCAAATACCTTGAGATGTGTGAGAGAAGGTTTCTTACCATTCCATACCTATTGTGGAGTCTTCTCATCTAGTGCTGACGAGGGTGATTTGTTGACCATGTAACACACAATACCCACTGCCTCTGCCCAAAATTCTTGCCCTAACCCAACACCACTGAGCATGCACCTTGCTTTTTCCATCAACATCTTGTTCATCCTTTCTGCTGAGGTGCACATGGAGTAGTCTTCCTTTTATATACCACACTTCTTAAATAATTCTTCAAATTCATTTCCACAAAAATCTCCACCATTATCTGTCCTCAACACCTTAATTCTTTTCTCTGTTTGATTCTCAACAAGTGCCTTAAACTCTTTAAACCTGTCAAAGACTTCACATTTCTTCCTGAGAAAATATATCCAAGTATTCCTTGAGAAGTCATCTATAATTGAGACATAGTACACAAATTTTCCCAACGATGAAACCGCCACGGGTCCAAACACATCATTGTGAACTAGCTATAAAATTCCTTCTGCCCTCGTTGCACCAGAGGGGAATCTTACCCAATTCTGCTTCCCATATACAAAATGTTCACAGAAATCAAAATCCAGAGAGCAGTTAGACATACCTACAACCATACCTTTACTGTGTAGTAGTCGAAGACCCTTCTCTCTAATATGTCCCAGTCTTTGATGCCACACCATAACCTTTTCTCTAGAGATTGTGGGAGTTTTTTCTTCTTCCGCTCCAATATCAGGAACAATGGAACTATTACACCCATAACTAATAGTGCTTCCTTGCAACTTATATAGAGTTCCAATCCGAACTCCCTTCAGCAACACCATTGCTCCTCAAACCATTGTGCGGGTTTCTTTTTCAAATACCATTTTTATCCCTGCATCGTCCATTTTTCTTACATAAATCAAATTTATGGGCAATCCTGGGATGTGCAGACAACAGACAGTGTTCTAATCCTTCCATCTATGAGCCTCAACTTGAATTTTCCTCGTTTTATTATTCTGGTTGTCAAGTCATCACCTAGGAAAACATTACCTCCATCATACCTTTGATTTTCACAGAACCACTCCCTATGGGGAGTCATATGAAAGGATGCACCTGAGTCAACTAACCATGCCTCGTGATCTGCATGTGTACTTGAAGAATCCAAGTACACATCTCCTCCTTCCTTGGAGGTCTTTTCTTTTGTAGAGAGAGAACCTTCAGATCCATCCATTTTCTCAACACTTTTGGATATACATTGCTTCTTGAATTTCCCTTCTTTTACACATATCCAACATACCTTTAAAAACTTTCCGGGAGATTTACATCTACCCTTAGACTTTGATCTCCCACTTGAGGATTTAGATCTATTTCTATCCTGGGAGCATCCTCTTGCAAATAATGCATCTGTGCTCTATCCTTCCATGTTCTTCTGTCTCATCTCCTCCGATAACAAGGATGAGACGACATCATCGAAACTCAAGGTAGTTGTATTACTACCCATGGCCACAACCAGACTATCCCACAAGCCTGGTAAAAAGCACAATAAACTGATATACTTATCTTTATATGAAATTTTAATCTCAATAGATAACAACTGACTTACCACAGTGTTGAAGGTGTTCAGATGCTCTGTCACTAAGTCTCCATCTCTCATCCTCAGGTTATGCAATGTTTTCTGCAGGAACAATTTATTTACCTGGGACTTAGACTGATACAAGTTCCCCAACTTATCTCATAAATCCTTGCTTGTAGCTTCCCCTGACACATCCAGTAATACTGAATCTGAGAGATACAATCGGATCGCGCTCTTCGCCTTCTGATCCAATTTTTTCCAATCATCTGCCAATGTTTCTGTAGGTGGAGTACTTGGATCCACTGTGACCCACTGATCTATGTCTACCAACAAATCTTCCATCTTGAACTTCCATAGCTCAAAACTTTGCCCATTAAATTTCTCGATCTCTATTTTTGAACTGCTTGCAATTTATCTTCAGCTGAAGAATCAATACCGCAGATATCCCACTGTAAAAAGGCTTATCACAGTCCCGAGCCAAACCCCTGACCACAAAGGCATCCCCGTGAAGCCAATAATTGTTCTGATACCAAATGTAGATTTTAACCTTGTACAATATTTTTTTTTTTGTAAGTAAGATTGTATAAAACACCTACCAAAAGCAAAGATTACAATATCATCCTTTTGTTCCAGGCTGTAAACACTGCGCTGCCCCGAGGGGAAACCAGCTCAACTAGCCGAATAGTTTCATAATTCAAGTCTTAAACTGAGAGTCATAACAAGTCTTTAAAAACAAAATATTACAGCTTGACCTTTCTCCTGACCTATAACAGAAAAATGCAGCCCCCTGGGGGTGACCATCTTGACAGTAATTGACACAGACAGATTATCACTATAACGTTTATGAGGCAGAACAACAGTTAAACAATCCTCCAACCGAGCAAAATAAAAGAGACACCTGTGCAAGTCAAGTGGTAGGGATGTAGTGCAGCCACACGTCCATGGAGGTGGCATCGAGCGTCGGGTCCCCGAGAGGTGTTGGTTCTTCCTCGACTGATGTCACGTCTTCCTCCTTGACTGGTGCAACGTCCTCCGAAGTCCCATGTGGTGGAGTTGGTGCCAAGATTGGTGACTCAACCTCTGTTGCATGTGCTTCTCCAGCTGGAGGGTGGAAAACATCATGCATCTCTGAAATCAATTGCAGGAATTGCGTTGCTTTCCCGTCCAAAATCTCCATGCGAAACCATAGATCATCCAAGTCTTGTCGTAATTCAAAAACCAGTCCTTGCAGCATTGCAAGGCCCGCTTGCAGTTCAGATGCACATTCGACACGGGAGTGAGGCCATTGTTGTGAGCCTTGGTTGGCTTCATGGCCATCACCCTGAGAGTGAGCACAGTGTAGCAGGGCATGGGGTGACTCGGAAGGGGAGCAGGTCGACGAATTTGGTGGAGCCACTGGGATTAACTGTGAAGCGGAGGTCGAATCTCCGAGGGGGCCTAAGTTATATCCTAGAGAAGTCCCCGAGAGATTAAACCACTCCAACCTGCAAGCAAAAGGCGATGAGAGGGGCGAGAGGTTGATGGGATTATGGCTTGACTGCGCCAGGGAGGAGGACGAGGAGGGCGACGAAGAGGAGGAGTTGTGGGAAGGTGCAGGCAGAGGGCGAAGGGCTAGACACGGTCGACTAGGATGCCAAGTCGAGCCTCGTTTGGACTTCCCCCTCTGTCTCAACATCTATAAGACACAGTGAGGGCAGAAACACACAGGAGAGAACAAAAACAGGTGTAGGAGTAGTTGAGCAGAAGGCCGAGCTTTGGAGGATCCGGCCACAGGAGAATGAGGCGTCCAAAGCACCTGGTGCAATTCATAGTGTCCAAGTCATTGGTGCCATCCATAAAACCAACACATGCACAGAGTAAATTCATATCCATGGCGTTGATCCATCGAAGGGATAGATAGCTAGAGCAGGGCGCACTAAGATTAATGGTGCCCTGTCTCATGCAATGTGGTTTTAAATGCATTAAGGTGGTGGGAGGGGGAGGCACGCGTTTGTCATGTGGCTGATGCCACGGTGGCCCTCTCCTAGCTTCTCCTCTTGACATGTGTCTCCCAATATCACCCCATCCAGGGAAACCTTGTACAATATTTAACTACAAACAAATTTTCAATAAAAGAACTAAAAAGATACAATGGCAAATACACACATTACCTAGAGATTTTTCCCTTGGAAACCCAAACCGGGAAAACCAACATATTCTATATTTATTCATATCATACATCATTTACAATACAATATAGATATAGGAGCCAATGACATCCAAAACCCTAATCCAATGACCTGAATTAGTCAACAACCCTAATTCCTTAATCAGAAATAGAAAACCATCGGTGAAAAATTGTCCATAAATGGACACGAAAACTGAGGACTGCCCAACAATGGACATGAAAACCGAGGATTTTTTTTTTTGGGTTTTTTGCCACTCTTCAACCCCCCCAAGGGGGCCTAGCGACCCCCCCTCTTACCCCCCTACGTGCTCGATGCAACATAGACACTAGTTCTAGTCGTGCAATGAATATAACACATCTCCAACAGATAATAGGAGAAAAATCTCCTCTAGTTACCCCTAGATGTCAAGGGGTAACACACCTAACTCATGCTTAAATTAGATTTTATGGTTCATTGTGATTTAATATGTGAGGATTGTGCAAGATTTCATTTCTTCCTAAAGTCTTTTTTTAAGGGTTGTTTCATTGAGCAATTCAACATATTGATTCTTCATCCAACACTAGGTTTGTTTCATTGATCGATTGATTTCCTTACTATGGTTGATGGTTCTATACTCTCACCTTTCTCTTACAAGACTATAAATATACATAGAGTGTAGGATTGAGGAATTATGTGTGCTAATTCTTGATTATGAACCTGGAGAAGAGATGATCTAATTAAAGATCATGGCTACAACGAGATGTAGTGTAAGTGGTCAGGCCATGAACATTTTTAATGGCAGGTCATGATGTAATGTCTCTAATCCTAACCCTTTGTAATTGTACATATAGGCCAATAAGTCGTTGGTACCAACTATAAGTGTAAATGTACATATAGGCTGGTGAGCCGTTGACACTAAGTTTTGGTGATGCGCACACCTAAGTAGTGCGCATGAATTGTTATCAAAGACAGGGTGCACACATTTCATAGTGATACGCACACCTGGGTAAGTGCATGCGGTTTCACATTAAAGAAAGGGTGTGCACATTTCATAGTGCTGCACACACTTGGGTAAGTGCGCGGGAATGACCTGGGAGTGCGCACCGAGCCGAGTTATATATATGGTTGTATATGTATTGAGGCCAGAGTTCCTGTGTGATTATGAGGCTGGTGACTCGGGACGTAGATAAGCCAGTGCACCTAACTATGTAAAGTGTAATCATACTCAAGTTATTAATATAATATTACATCATTGCGTGCAAACAAACTCAGACCAAAAGATATGGGGGGATAACTTCACCGGAAAAGGGAAACGGGGGCAAGACTTAAGTCCTAGGGAATATTTTAATAATATTTCTGGAAGAGTGTAAGCTATGGATATTTATTTTATCCTAAGTTCCCAAGGGTAGGGAACAAGTCATGAAGTGGCTAAAGCTACTTTTGAAAGTGACAAGTTTAAGGCATGCAATATATATTGTTGGCCTTAGTGTATTTTGGGGGGAACTCATTCGGGGAAATTATTCATGTATTATTCACTCTCATGTGTAGGGGGGCTTAGACCATCTGAGGAAGGATGACTATTACCTTATCTGCATAGAGAAGCTTGTAAGGGGTTTATGTATTGTAACTAGAGTTTTACTATCGAAGAGGTGAGTTTTCAGGCCCGTGAGCAGTCTCTCTAGGTGAGGGACTTATTGTCGAAGAGGCGGGTTATCAGGCTCGTGAAAAATCTCTCTAGGTGAGAGTTTTGTTGAGAAATGTTCCCTATTGCATTGGGCATTAGTCGCGGGGCTTGAAGACTTCCTGTCCGACCTATTGTTGGTAACCCTGGAAGGGAAGTGGGGCAGCAGAGGGACTGTTGAGCAAAGAAGGGGAACACTTGGGTGTGACAGGTGTGTGGGGAATGAGAGACTGTAGGCTAGTTGCAACAATGGGCACCTTGGATTGAGCAATTCTGTTGAGAATCAAACCTTAGCTTGTCATTGGGAACCCTTTTTCCTTGGTGGAGTTAAGCCCCAACTCGAGGGTGACATGTTGTTGAAAGCTTATGAGAAATACAGTCTATGGCTGAGAGGACATCTGATTTTTGTGCACAGTTGGTGACTTTCATAAAAGATAAGTGTTCTTTATATGCTTGTCTCGTTTACTATGTGCTTATCTATCTATGTTTGACCTGCGTTAATTCTTGTATGTTGTTGCATATAAATATTTTTTGTTATTTTGTCTAATGTTGCTTGCACATGTAAGTGTGGTGTTGATCGTCATTATTTTAGTTGTGTCTGAGTATGACAATTATTGATAGTTTTTTATTGTTAAGTTTTCCTTTGATATTGGTCATGAGTCTCTGAGGCAAGGATTGAATGGTTAGGTGAGCAGGAAAGTAGCTTGTGTGCACAAGACAATGGAACTCATGTGTGAGTACAGGGAAATAGACCCCGGACACAAGGAGATCAGAATTTGCGTGTGACGCCGGGATGGTTGTGTGCACAGTAGTGTTGCTTGATCAGTATACTCCTGCACAATTATTTTTAGTTACTTCCATTAATTAAAGTTGGTTTAAAAGGAGAAAATTAGTGTGGTGTGCCCTAGTTTGAGGTTGAACGCATTACTTCAAGTGATAATACACAGACTAGGATTTAATATAAAATATGCACAATGCATTTTCAGAGTAGCATTGTTTAGTAGTATGTTGGGTGATGTTACAATTTGGTTTCTTCATAGCTACAGAAGCTGAGATTGTGTGACATGGCCCAACCTGGGAGGCTGGGGGACGTTATATTGTGGTATCAGAGAAATATCAGAGCATTTTTGGAGTAGCATGGCCTAGACTGGGAGGTGGGGATGTTACATTGTGGTATCGGAGTTGTTGGTTCAACATTGGACTTATATGGGCCAGAGGTCAACAAGAAGCATCATAACTCTCATATAAATAGAGAAGCACTTCTGATTTGTAAATCATTGCTACAACTTATGGATAAGATTACGTGACTACTTTTACTTCTCTATTTTTGCTATGGATAGATAACTAGAGCAACTTATTGAGGATGATGTCTTGTGGATGCTTTGCAAATTAAATGGATGCTCTTGGCTAGGGTTTTGTGGATAAATCAATTTATTGAGTAAGTGGTCTCACTTAATCTTGATGGATGTTGTTTATGAATGATTGCAAGTGTAGTTGTACTTCTGTAGTGGCGGTGGTGCACTCTCTTTTCATTTTTCTTGAACAAGTCCCTTCTTCAAAGATCTTGGAAGATTACTGGTGGAGTATCTTCCCTTGAACTATCGTGAAGCTTGTAAGGCACTAGGTAGATTTTCTAGGGTTTGCAGTGGACAACCCTAACTATCAACCTAGTTATACTTACACTTTGTTAAATGAGTCCTTGGTCGACTCCATACACCCAAAAAAATAGTAGGAAATAGTATTTTCTCATCTAGTCAATCCTAAATTTAAAACTTCAAAATAGTCTTTTCTCGTAGTGTTTCCTTGGTGCACATTAAATAAGAATGCGTAGATGTGCATGCTAAATATATGATATTACAGAGCGCGACACTACAACTACGCAGTAAACAATGATGCATTGGTGTGCGCGCTGAGTGTTTGGGGCTGCACAAAACAAATTTGTGGTGCATGCACATTACTAATACGCGATGTATACGCTAAAAATTGACATCACACATTGGTGTGTTTTGAATACCATTGCATGCATGGGTTTTGGAAGAAAGGAGTCTAACAAGATTGTGCATAATTTTCATGAAGTTATCTCATGAATTCACCTAACAAATCTTGTTGCCTACACATTTTGCAGAATTATCAACGATTAGAGCAGGACAAAATCAACGTAGAAGATCAAAATCATGGAAGATGCGTAGAGGACTTACTGTCCTGATGATGAATTCAAGGATTTGTATGTCGGTTTGGGTGCTGATGGTACAAAATCCAAGGAGGAGTGAATGAACTTGGTAGAATCCATAAAGGGATTGCAAAAAGATGTCCAAAGCTATAAGGATGATAATGAAAGGCTTATGAGAGCCAAGGAGCAATAATATGACTTTAGTGTCAAATTGATGCAGAACCTAGACATAATAGAAAATAAAATGGATAAGGAGACCGAGTCAAGTAGGTCAAGTAGTTGTAGGTCTCATGATGAGAAAAGAAGAGAATCAAGAAGTGTTGGTAGGCATCGACCTCACTCGCCAAAGCATTCATTTAGGAAAGAGCGCAATAGTTCAAGTCCATCTCCTATCAACAAAAATAAGAGAAGGACAGGGTTGGATGAGCTACATGGAGAAATGAATAAGATCAAGCCTCCTACCTTTTACGGTGAGCACAAGAAGGATGAAGATGCAAAGACTTGGTTGTTGGGTACGAGGAAGCACTTTCAGTTGCATAATTATTATGTGCAAGCAGAAGAGAGAATTTCCATTTAACGACTAAAAGGAAAAGCATCAATGTGGTGGGATCAGTTTGTGCAAGTGCAACACATTGATGAAAAGAAAGTTATTTGGAGGGAGTTCAAGAAGTATTTCCAAAAGAAAATCTTAACCAAGAGGTATTATGACAAGAAAATGAAGGAGTTCTTCGAACTCAAGCTTAAGAATATGACGATAGATGAGTATGAAAGAATATTCTTAGAGTTGCTGAAATATGTCACATTCATCAAGGATGAACAAGTTAAAATTCAGAGGTATTTGAGTGGGTTGCCATCATTTATTAGTGACAAGATACAATATGATTACCCCAAGACATTGGAGGAAACAATAAGGTGTGCTAAATGCCTTTGTGAGCAACAAAGGGGAAGACCGACTTTCCAAAAGGCTTGGGAAGATAAGATAAAAAGCTTGACGGAACAGAGGAAAAAGAGGGCTAAGCCATTGTTTTTCAGAAATACTCCACAAGGACAACCAACTCCTAAGGAGTCCAGAATGATGGAGACAGTGGAGAAAAAGCCAAGGAAACAACTTATTCAATGTTGGGGTTGTGGTGAGGATCATATGCGCAGAGATTTCCCTCAAAGAGGTGATAAAGTGAGGATTGCATATAATGTACAATAAGTTGCGACAGTTGAAGACATGGGCAGAAATGCACCTAGGATTTACACAGCACTGGATAACAAACAAACTGAGTTTCAGTCGCACGTGATCAAGGCAGAAGGTAAGATTAATGATCAACCCATTGCTATTTTAATTGACTCAGGATCTACTCATAGTTATCCAGATCCTAAGATGGTGGAAAGATTCATTTTGCCGAGAATCAAGCTTGGAAAACCTTGGTCAGTGAAATTAGCTATAGGAGCAAAAAGGAAAATTAATGAAATAGTTAAGACATATCCAATGGAGATGAATGGACTAAGCAAAAAGGTTGATTTGAATATCATACCTTTCGGCTTGTATGATTTCCTCATTGGTATCGATTGGATGGACGAGCACCATGTTGTCCTTGACTATTACAATAAGGCATTTACTTGCTTGGATGAGGAAGGGAACTTAAGATCGGTTCAAGGAATTCCAAGAGTTGTATCTATCAGAGAAATTTTAGTCTTTTAATTGAAGAAAAACTATAGGAAAGGATGTCAAGTATTTGCAATGCACATGGAAGGGGCACCTAAGGATAAAGTGCCAAATGTTGAATACTGTATAGTACTGAAAGAGTTTGAGGATGTCTTTAAAGAGATACCGAGATTGCCACTAGAAATAGATATTGATTTCTCTATAAACTTGATGGCCGAAACAACACCTGTATACAAGAATCCTTATAGGACAAGTACGCCAGAGCTGAAGGAGTTGCAGATGCAACTTGAAGAGATTTTGAAGAAGGGGTATATACACCCAAGTGTGTCACCTTGGGGTGCCCCAGTATTGTTCGTGAAGAAAAAGGATGGTACGATGAGACTTTGTATCGACTTCAAGCAGTTGAACAAAGTAATAATAAAGAAAAAGTATCCTTTGCCAAGGATATATGACCTCTTTGAATAACTGCGGGGCACACAGATATTTTCAAATATTGATCTTAAATCTGGATATCACCAAGTGAGAATTAAGGAAGAAGACATCAATAAGATGATCTTTAGAACGAGGTACAAACATTATGAGTTCACAGTGGTGCCATTCGGGTTGTCAAATGCTCCAGTTGTCTTCATGTGTTTGATGAATGGAGTTTTTAGAAGTTATTTAGATAAGTTTGTCATTGTATTTCTGGATGACATACTTATTTACTCAAAGTCTGAAGAGGATCACAAGGAACAGTTGAGGATGGTATTGCAAGTATTGAGGGAGCATCAATTGTATGCAAAGTTGAGCGAGTGCTCATTTTATCAGCGACAAATTCATTATTTGGGTCATATTATTTTCAAGGAAGGAATAGTTGTGGATCCAGAAAAGATAAAATCCATTGAGGAATGACCGACACCAAGAAATATCGCAGAGGTGAGGTCCTTTATGGGACTTACAGGTTATTAGAAAAGGTTTATTGAAGGATTCTCATAGATTGTGCATCCAGTTACATCTTTGCAAAAGAAGCGCAATTTGAATGGACTTTGGATTGTGTAAGGAGTTTTCAACACTTGAAGATTTTGCTGACAAGTGCGCCAATTTTGAGAATTGTTAATTCAGATGCAGACTTTGTTGTGTGCATGGATGCATGCAAATAAGGGCTTGGCAGAGTCGTTAATCAAAATGGGCATGTGGTATGCTACAAATCAAGAAAGTTAAAAGAGAATGAAAGGATCTATGGTACTCATGACTTGGAATTGGCAGCCATAGTGCATGTATTGAATATGTAGTGGCATCATCTCATGGGTAAAAGATTTGAGTTGAGGACAGACCATAGTGGTCTGAAATATCTATTTGGACAACCAAGTTTAAATGCTAGAAAAAGTAGGTGGTTAGAATTCCTCAGTGAGTATGACTTTGACATAAACCATATCGGAGGAAAAGAGAACAAGGTGGTTGACGCATTCGGCAGGAGGGTGCATGAGATGCATGTTATAGCCATTAGCATGTACAAATCCGATTTGTGTGACAAAATTTTAGAGGTTGCCAAATTAGATCTACGCTATGTGGACATAAAAGCGACTTTACAATAAGGTATGTGACAATAGAATTTGGAAGGTTATGAGCTAAGAGCGGATGAGATCCTCATGTATAGACACAGATTCTATGTGCCAAATTATTAGGAGTTGAAAAGTATGATAATGTCAAAGATGCATAAGGTTCCTTATGTTGGAAATCCAGGTTACTAAAAGACAATTGTTGCAGTAAAAAAACAATACTTCTGGCTAGGTCTGAAAAAGGAAGTTGTTGAATTTATTGCTAGATGTCTTGAATGTCAAAAAGTCAAGGCTGATCATAGACATCCAACTGGTTTGCTACATCCTTTTCCCATTCTTGAGTGGAAGTGGGAAGTTGTAACCATGGATTTTATAACTAAGTTGCCTAGGAGTGCTAAGCAACATGATTCTATTATGTTGGTGGTGGAAAATCTTACTAAAGCTGCCCATTTTATTCCAAAGAAGTCAATACACAAGGAAATTGACATTGCTGAGATATACATGCGATAAATTGCTAAGTTGCATGGTGTACCTAAGACAATTGTGTTTAACAAAGATTCCAAGTTCACCTTGAACTTTTAGAAAGGTTTATTCAAAGGATTTGGAACTAATCTGAATTTCAACACAACATATAACCCTAAGACAGATGGAGAAACAAAGAGGGTAAATCAGGTGATTGAAGACATGTTGAGGATGTATGTGATGGATAAACCATCAAAATGGGAAGACCACCTTCACTTGGTAGAGTTTGCTTACAACAATGGGTATCAATCATCTTTAAAGATGAGCCCATTTGAAGCACTTTATGGTAGAAAGTGCAACACACCAGTGAGTTGGGACAACCTAGTAGATCGTGCAATAGTTGGGCTAGATCTGCTTTGGGAAATGGAAGAGCAGATGGTAAAGATAAGGCATAATTTAAAGGATTCCCAGGGCTGGAAGAAAAGTTGCGCAGATAAAGGCAGAACCCATAGAGTGTTTAAAGTGGGCGACCATGTGTTCTTAAAAGTGAAAGCCAAACGCAGTTCCCTGAAGTTGGGGAATTGTTCTAAGTTGGCAGCGCGCTACTGTGGGCCATTTGAAATCCTAGAGAGGATTAGTCTTGTCGCATATATGCTTACATTTCCTGCATCCTTTTGTATTCATAATTTCTCCATGTGTCATTGCTTAAAATGTACGTACCTAATGTTAATCATATTATTGATTGGAATGTAATTAAGGTGGAGCTAGAAGGTGATTTCCGAGTGCGACCGATTTGCATATTGGATCAGACAATCAAACAACTCCAGAATCGATCCATGGAGCTGGTAAAAGTCCAATGGACCTGATACAGTCCTGAGGATGCAACTTGAGAGCGCGAGGATGCTATGTGGATATAGTATCCACATCTTTTTGAGAATTTTTGAAATTTTGTATGTACCTGTGTATATGATGCATTGAGGACAATGCATAAATAAGGGGGAGGGAAATGTAATGCCCCTAATCCTAACCCTTTGTAATTGTACATATAGTTTGGTGAGCTATTGGTGCCAGTTGTAAGTGTAAATGTACATATAGGCTGGTGAGCCATTGGCACTAAGTTTTGGTGTTGTGTGCACCTAAGTAGTGTACGAGAATTGTTATCAAAGACAGGGTGCACACATTTCATAGTGATGTGCGCACCTGGGTAAGTGCGTGTGGTTGCACATTAAAGAAAGAGTGTGCACATTTCACAGTGTTGCATGCACTTGGGTAAGTGTGTGAGAATGACCCGAGAGTGTGCACCAAGCTGAGTTATATATATATGTATATATATGGCTGTATATGTATTGAGGCCAGAGAGCCTATGTGATTATGAGGATAGTGAGTCGGGACACAGATAGGTCAATGCTCCTATCCATGTAAAGTGTAATCATACTCAAGTTATTAATATAATATTACATCGTTGCATGTAGAGAGACTCAGAAGAAAAGAGATGGGGGGTTAACTCCACCGTAAAAGGGAAAAGGGGGCGAGACTTAAGTCCTAGGAAATATTTTAATAATATTTCTGAAAAAGTGTAAGTTATGGATATTTATTTTATCCTAAGTTCTCGAGTGTAGGGAACGAGTCACCAAGTGGCTTAAGCTAGTTTTGAA